>JBAJNP010003430.1:0-39737 GCA_036877545.1 Yasuhikotakia modesta
GTTACTTTAACCAGCAGACCAGAACCAAACATCATAAACGAGTCTGAACCAGATGCTGACAAAACGGGTCTTTTCATCAGTTAAAACACCAGCAGCAAATACTGTAAACAGATTCTGCAGTAAATTCAAAGCAGAACAATTGTTCACTTTCAGTATGTGTGTGTGTGTGTGTATGTATGTATGTGTGTGTTTGTGTGTATGTACGTGTGTTTGTGTGTGTACAGGAAGTTGCTGCTTTGTGTGTTTGATGGAAAGAAGTTTATGTACCAGCGAACCTACTGACTTACTGATACACTGACACACTAACCCACAGACACAGTGAATTACAGTAATCCTGCCTGCATAAACACACACACACACACACACACACACACACACACACTAATCCACCCTCAGTGTAAGTGTCCTCAGGAGCACAGTGATGCCCCTCATGAGGGACACGATGACCCGTGGGGTCCTTACACAACCAGACAAGCTGCCACGCTCTCACAGTTCATGTTCATCAGAGGGGAAACTTCTGATCTGCACCGGCCTTAATGCATTTAACAGCATCCTCAGCTAAGAGGGAACGTTCTCAGAATGTTGGCTAACGACCTCTAAAGGTTCTCTCAACGTTATCAAAAATGTTCTTACAGTATTGTCAGTAAAATGTGTCTTTGACATTATATATTATGAAACGTTACTCTTAAGTAGTCTGTGGGATGTTTCAACGATTTACAGAAAGATATAAAGAGTTACAAAAATTAAATTAAAAATAGACGTGCCTTTCAGAATAATTTGTTAAAACCGTTAGGGAAATGTTTGTACCACCTAAAATGGTTTCCATTATTCCCTTCCAGCTCAAATGAACCAATCATGTCACTGCATTAGATAACAACACGTCACAGGAAGTCAATAACTGTGGTCACATCAGAGATCTGACTCCATACAGCCACTAAAACTCTCTTTACTAGATGTAAAAATGGCTCCTAAACTGAGATGACACAGTTTTAACCTAACAACACTGTTCACACAGAAATATTTACAGTTTAAATATCTCTCAACATGCAAATATCAGGAGGTCACATGTAAAATGTTTATGTGCATGTGCTTTGTCCCACAATGCAATGCATTAGCCGCTTCAAATAACTTAAACTAGGTAAATCCATGAGCTGATCCTATTACCGCAGCCCCAGTTACCTGAAATATCCATTCTGTTACATCACAACAGAACACAAGCGTCTGAAAGCTGCATCTCTCTGTGTAACAGCCACTAAATAACAGGGGAAAACTCCCGTAAACAAAGACAGACAAACTCACAGACATAATCTGACGTGTAACAGTAATTAAATAAAGTACAAAACAACAGATGATAAACTTTACATCTAAGAGTGATTCTGTATGATTTGTGACTCTCTTGACTGAAGTTATAAAATACATAATGCATGATTTAAACATTAAAACCTAACCTGGACAACATATATAAAACTAAAGTAAAAACCTTTGTTTTATATTTGTGACGTGTTTTATATTCTAACATTTTATTTTTATTTTGTAACGTGGCTTTGCACTGTTGTGCAAGAGTTTCTCTGCAAACATTTAAGTTTGACTGTTTTAGTTCAGTCTGAATCATTTTCATCAATCACATTTTTAACTTTTCTATTGATTTATTAAGTAAATATTCACCTTGTCCACATTTTCCCAGCGGACTGTCTGTTCATGATGTCACATTCCAGTTTAAACTTGCAGCAGCCAGTCTCTGAAATAAAGACATTATTCTCAATTATTCTCAAGACAACCTGAGTCGCTCAAATGCAACACAAAAGTCCAGATTTAAACATGACCCAGAGGTCAGTTTATCACGTATAGATCCTACATTAATGACATGCTACGTTACTGTTCACAAATATGTTTAAAACGTTACACACCTGTTCTGAAAACAGTAATACTGAAATCTCATAAAAATAAATCAGATAACAAAAACAAACATTCATGCTTAAAATGTTATTTGTTAAATTGTTCTAATATTTACACATGACAGACACTTTAATCTTAAGAAATGTTTAATGAATTTGAAAAACATATTTCATCAGGCCATGCATTACTTGGAAATCGAACCCGTGACTCTGGTGTTGCTAGCGAGGAACTTTACCTACCAGCTACGTGAAACACTGAGCTTTAAACACTGAATTTGACATAAATAAACAGTGAAACAGTCTTTAAAACTACACTATACTATATACACTATACTATCTTAATGCAGTACATTGTCCACTAGGTGGCGCTGTTTAAACATGTAATTCTCATTTTCTGCCACAAGAGGCGCATTTTCACACCTCTGTGGTACGTGGGGATGTTCCTACCTGTCCTTTGAACCACAACAGACTAACAGAATAAACTTTATATACTGTATTATGTACAGTATCTTATTTTCCTGTTGTTCTTTAAAATGCAAGCAGCAGACATGACTGCAGAACCTGTTATTAGCGGTACCAAACACAGTTTTTTTGACAACAGAACGATTGTTGTAGTTTTAGTCATGATAAGTTATGATCCAAACTTTAGAAGCGTTGTCACAGCTAACAGGAAACATTCTCAGAACGTTGTTCTCTAGTTGTTCTCTTAACTTAATCAAAAACGTAGATGTTTTTTTCATGTTATACATCACACATATGAAAACCAATATTCTTACGTTGTACATTTTAAACTGATTACAGGGTTGAAAAGTTTCCACAAGGTTTGTATCATTAAACAGTAACATCTAAAAACTGTTTTGAACATTCCTAGAAGTTTCTCAAACAAACCTCACTTGGAGTTTTGAACATCTGGTCTTCTCACCAATCATCTTCTGCTTCTGATCACTGGAGGAGAAGCAACAAAACAACACTCTGTTATTCTCAACATTTCAAATGCTTTAGTTTTGCAAACAATTTTTACAGACAGAAGTACTCCAAACAGACAACAGGTGGCGTTGGAGGACTTATTAGCCATCGTCATGGAACTTTATTCTGATTTCTTGAAATTGATTATTGATAATAAGAATAGATGCGTACGGATTTCAGACTGGTCTATTTCTCAGAAATATAACGTATGGAAGCCAGAAGTTCTCATCTTTGTATTTATAAATTATAAGTTATGACCACTGTTACTCTAAACAAGATACTTACAAGACACTCGCTCCCGGTGGATCGTGACCTGCAGGTAAAGTCATAGTGTCTGCAAAAGGAAGAGGAACCACAAGAACATTCAATAGTAGAAGAACGATGGTGCTGCACCTGTAGAGCTTTGAGATGGACTGAAATCAGCCAGACATTTCTTATACCAAGCACCAAAAAACATCTTAGTTATCTGATCAAACATCTACTCATGGAGAAAGAACAAGACCAGTCAGTCCATCTCCTGATCAAATATACTGGAGTAAAACACAGAGGGACATTTTGGTCAAGGTGAGAACATGTTCATACCTTGTTTGTTTTGATAAACTCTGGATTCTGGATCCCAGGAATTACTCTTCATGACAACTGCAAGCAAGTCAAACATGAGTCTTCTCTTGTGGCTAGAATCCACTTCAATTAATAAGGAGTTCTTTAGTACATCCACACAGAATCTGGTGGAGAGTTTTTCATCTACACAAAAAACATATTTAGGTATTTAATTTAGTTATTTAGGTCCTTGGAAGATTGAGATCTTTGAACATTGTGGCCACCAGAAATTAAGCTACATTGGACTTATAAATGGACTCTGGAGGTTTACCAGATCTTTGAGGTGGTGTGTTATAGTGGTGAAAGATGAAGACAGCAGTGGTAGGTCACTTACCCCCGATGTCTTCAGCAGGACAGACTGTGTGAAAGATACCTCTCCTGTTTTGAAGGGAATCTGAGAAATGGACACCTTTGAAATATGATCTCTGCAATGAAACTTCTGTGAAACAAGGAGGATGAGATAGAATCAAAGTCATTGATGACAAGGAGGTTGGTATAGACTGTCTGTTTCAAAACCGGTTTAAACTAGGTTGGGTTTATTACCACCCTTTTCCTGTTCCTGACATCTAAAGATTGTTTTAAAGCTTTCAACGAATCTTCTAGTATTATTCTTGTGAGGTTTACTGGAAGAATCAATCCCAAGGACTCTGTTCTTGGGATGTGAATAGCAGCATATGACACAAATAAGAAGGACCATGTTCTACATGAATGAAGGTAACAACTTTACCATGTTTTTACTTTGCTCAGCTTCTCCCAACTCTTCTCTGACTTGAGAGGTCAGGATGATGCTGGAGGAGTCTTCTACAGTCTCCAGCATAAGTTTTTAGCCACAAGGAGGCAGTTCCTAAGTCCTCAGTACATTGTCTTTGAGGTCCTTCCAGTGATTGGCGACAAGAACACTTTCCTTGAGCTTTACAGAGTCCTTTACAGAAGGCTGGTGCCCACCTTAACCATCACGGACCTGCGGCGTCCATCTGCAGCACAACACAGAACAAAACAACTGCAGCTGGACAGGAAGTGGATCCATTCAGCTCACAGATAGAGACGATGTCACTGTTGGGCCGAACGGTTCTAGGAAAGGTAGGGAAGTTTACAGTTATTTTCCAGTGAAGCTTGGTTTGGCACAACACAACTACAAACGCGATGACTGCTACCAGTGCTGGTGTAGCAACACTGTCACTCATGATTGGCCACTTGTGTGTTGCATGGCAGCAAAAGATATTTGTGAGAATTACCACAGATTCTAAAGATCAGCAAAGATCAGTTTGAAAGTAGTCCTGCCACTAAACGTCTGACCATCCCTCATAACATGGTTGCAATTTACATCTCATGCCATCTGTAGATTTATGTTTCTAAACAATGACTGACCCGATCCAAAGTCATCCATGATAATTTGCATCTGCACAAGCTGGACTGGTCTGGCACAAAAATGGATCAGTAAGGGGAACGGTTTAGTCTGATTGTGGAAAAATGACTCATGACCGACAAAGATCTGTGGATGGTGCCATTTTACAGCCACTCTTGGTTGTTACCAGATGGTGTCCGACCCTGTAGGTGCTGTGAGTTGATAGGCTACCGGAGGCCAACTCCCATGACAGCATCTGCCAAAGAGCCAGTGGTACGAGGACCTTGAATGTACCACTGCCTCACGCTGAACTGTACAGATGAAGCCATCAACGTGTCTAACCAGTATCAGACCTTGGGGAAGGCAAACCAAAGCAAATTTAAACCTGTACGTCTGACACACTGCAACCATATGACTGACTTGAGTGACATTTGGGACAACCAATGAAATGTTCTGGTGCAGCAACAGGTTCCAATTTGTTATGATGAAATTGCTTCTAATTAAACTCAAAAACTTTACAAAACACAGAATCCCAACGAAAAGTGTTAAATTATTCAATAAATTATGAAGTTGTTTTGGGATATTAAAATAAAAAAGCTGAAGTTTTTATCATCCAACATCAATGCTGAAACATTTGTGTGGTTTGGACCTTCTGCCTGGCCTCAGGCCACAGAAACTTCATTGTCCAGCCAAGTTGTTCCAGGAATTTAACGTGATTTCTACAGTGACACAAGTATCAACTGTCCAGGACTTTTTTTTTACTTCAATCAAACAAAATAAAGAGTTATGAAAACCATTCACTGAGGAAAGATCTGCCTATTTATCTAATTTAACAAATTAACAAATTAAACTAACAGAGATCTATCCAACTATCCAGAGAAGTCCACAAGTTATGTTTTTGTGTGAACATATGCAAATCATATCATTCAAATGCCTAACTTTGGTTCTTACAGTAACTGAAAAGTTAGGTTTTGTCAGATAAGACTTGTCAAAAAAAACAAACAATAATGATATGACCTCCTTAAAGGAGTGAGAGCTTCTGGTTTATCTAGAGAGTTATTTACACTAAAGCTTTATCACAGTGAAGGGAATTAATGTCACTTCTCCTCTCGTTCTCTTTAAAGCCTCACTGGCTGAAAGCCTGAAGCACTCACATCATTTCCTGAGCAGACCTAATTCCTCTGGAAACCACCAGGTCACCTGGCAGGTGCTTAACCTGCACAAGAAGCTAGTTTGAGCTCGCTGGGAGGAAAGTGTGTTTATATTATTAGGTCAAGGGGGCGGAGCTTATGGGATGTTTCAAATCCAGTTTGATGGTGAAATTGACCCTCAAAGTGAATGAATCTTCTATCCCCACGTTTCTGAGATTCGAAACCCTCTCTGCTAATGTTTTAATAACAAGTTACTTAAACATGAGATAACTTGACATAATATACACTCACCTACCCAAAAACATCAGGTGATTGTTGATACCAGGAATCGCAAAAACACTTTCTGCCTTCATATGCCTGTTGGTTTTATCTGCTTCCTGCAGGACAGAAGGAAATATTTGGGCTTAGTGAACTAACTTTATTTTATTATGAGGAATATTAAACTCTGGTGATGGTGTTGTTGACAAATCTTACATGTCTGAGTTCAACATAAAGTCACACTTTTACTGTTGTGTCTGCCGTCTGATACTGTTGTACAGCACTGACCTCTGCTGGGGACCGATGAAGCTGTCGTCCCAACAGTCGCTGTCAAAACTCTGGAAACAGATGGAAACTGAAATGTGTCACACTAGAGTCTCAGACAACTTTAGACGTGACTTATTCTTTTATGCGGTTAACTTGAGACTTGACTTGCTCTGTAAATTAAAGATCTGAACCACACAAGTGTTCTTGTATACAAGAAAAAATAAAGCGTCTGAAAATCACAACACTGTGTGTATAAGAAATTTTGGGCAATGTTGGAGCAAGGTTCGCTGTTTGTCCAACCAATAACAGAGATGAGAATGTTTAAATGTTTTGTAGATGGATTTATGGAACAGAAATGACAAAACGTATCTTTAAGAGTCACAATCTCTCATGCTTTTAGACAAATGTATGTATTAACAATGTGCTGCAAAAACATACTGGGCTATAATGTTTACTTTAATTTTAATTATAAAGATGAACAAAATTATGCATGCATGCAAAATGTAGATTCTAAAGTATATTTGTGCATGCAAAAGTGCAGAAAGTGCAGAAAATGCATACAGTACCGTGCATGTGTGCTGTCAGTGCCTCTCAGCAGCGCTGGAGTCCCTGGTGCAGCCGGGCTCTGCTCGGCCGGGCGTGTGGTTACGGGGTGGAACAGAGGGGGTGAAAGGCTCCTTTTATGCACAACTTTGAGGGGTGTTCAGGTAACAGCATCGGACCTGCAGCCAATGAAAGGGAAACATGTGCACAGGACCATCTGCAACGGAAAAAGAAATCCTGTAAGACTGCCTGGATTTCTGTGAGTGAGCGAGAGATACCCAGATGTCAGAGAGCAGAGGAACAGATGCAGCGTTGCTTTAATTAACACACACACACACACATTAGTGGGTTAAATAAAGTCACATAGTAATTTAATTAAATGACATTAAAATAATAAACAAAAGTTCTCACACTTTAAGTTGCACAAGTTTTTGAGAAGTTTAAAACTTCAAAACAAGTTAACTGATATTTTCTCTGTGTTTTTGGACTGATTTCAAATTAAACACATTATTTCACAGCGTTTCATCAAAATTTACAACCTTTGGATTAGCGCCATTAGTCCAGATAAGAAGCAGTTTAGGGCTACAAATATTTGGGTAGTTACTGTGACATGTCACGCAGTGACACACTAGACTTGATCTTTCTGGTTGTATATAAATCCACATGCAGTTTTATGACATCATTATTTAAGAGAATAAACAGAAAGTTTTTACCTCAGCTGTTCCAGTTTATGTCTATTTAAGACACAAAAACCTAAAAACAGTGGGAAAATAAAGGATGTTTACATTTGTTTACAGTTTTACATGCATAAGCATTTAAAATAAAAACTGTTGAATGAGGTGAATTTACCTTTTCAAATGTATTATTTAGCAGATGCATTTATTCCCAAAGTCCCTTTGGCTTTCAGTAAGAGAGAACATTTTAACATAACAGCCAATAAGCCTATTATTGGAAAGTGATTTTGCTTCTATTTCTAGTGTGAACAGATGAGGAGTGTTTAATCCAGAAAGAGTCTCTCAATGAGTCCCGCAGGATGTAGGAGTAACTTATATTTGTGAGCCGAGCTGCACTCACAGGTGTGATCACAGGTGCTCAGATATAGACCTGACTGACCGACAGACAGACAGACAGACAGACAGGTGCATTCTGGGCAAATCTTCTTACGGCTTTTCACATAGATGGAGCAAACGGTGCATCGGCCCTGAAGTGAATGAGTGAGCAAACAAGCTTAACCTGCAGTGAGAAACACATCTGCGTGTGTGAGGCGAGCAGTGAGCAAACGCACGAGTTTAACTCTCATTCACATCTCATCTCATCTCATTGAGTTTCACATGCAGGTTCAAAGACATTACATTTCAATCTGATGATCATTTTCTGTCTCACACGCTGCCATACCGAAGTTCACCGCTGTGCGCCAGTGTGTCCCCCAACCAAACGAGACGACAAACAGGATAAATGGATCAAACCGATGCAAACGTTTGTCATCGGTTCAGTATTGATCAGTAAACGTACAGATGCACGTTTAGCGTTTCAGTACGAGCTGCTGAACAGGTGCCAGTGGCGTTCAGTAGTTGCAGGGCTGTAACTTTGTTTGTTGTTGAAAATGGACAAAAATCAGATACTGAACGCAATGCTCTTACCGTGCCAGACCCACGGCGGTAACGTTATATTATCACGGGGCTTATATCGCACGTGCGCGTTCAGCACATGCTGGAGTTTGTGCAGCGGTGGTTCAGGTTAGTTGGTGGTTGTGGAAGTAACTCCTGCAGTTTCACGTTTTAAACAGAGGTGGCGGAAGAGACAAATGTTAAAGTTTGTTAAACGGAGATGTTGCTGTTTGGTCACTTGACTCACGACCAAACTGGATTATCTGGTAGGTGTGTGTTTGTTTACAGGCGCGTGGCATAAACAATAACCGTGTGTTTAACTTGTTATTATAGTATCACATTAATTGTTTTCAGTCAGATAAACGCAAATCATAATTTTGCGTATGTGAAGATGAACGTTTGATGGTTTTGCACCCGCTCCGCTCCGGGTTTTGCACCCGCTCCGCTCCGGGTTGCTGCTCCGCTCCGCTCCGGGTTTTGCGGAGCGCCGCGTGAGCCACACACAGCGCTGCAACGCGCTTTAAAAATATAGATAGAAAAACTACAATAACATTAAACATATAAATTACATTCAGTCTTTCATCTGAGCTCTGAATACATCCTGTCAATGTGCTTAATCCATCCTTTAATAAGACTTGGTCATAATACGACCCAGCATTAGTTTCTGACACCTCTATCCTGTATATGTTTGTTTTATTATTATTATTATTATTATTATTATTAATAATAATTATTATTGTGAGATGACACGGTCACGCATGACGAGAACAGCCGGTGTTTCTGTTCCTCCCCAAATGATTATGATTTTAATGCTTTGTTTTATTTGTATTGTATTTATATGATTGTATTCGTGGCTTCACCTCATTATATAATAATAATAATAACGATTATTGTGGGAATAATGCCGTGGCTTTCTCTCTTTCCCCCCTCAAGAAAAACAAAAAGTGAACTTCCTGTTTCGGGGTGGTCCACGGAGTCTGAGAGGGAGGGGTGGTCCCGCATTCTCGGCGTCTGACTACGGGCTCCGGGGACCCGCGTGAGGACTCGGGACTCGCCGCTAAACCGCGCATCCAACTTTGGGGAAAAGTTTCGGGTAGTTTGCGGAGACGCGATGGGAAGAATGGAGCGCTGATCTCCATCTGCATCCGTGCGTGTGACGGGCTTTATCGGACATTCCCGAACCCCCATTGGGACGGTCTCGTCTTTCAGCTCCAGTTTTCCAGGGAAAAGTCGAGTTTTCCAGGGAAAAGGCCGCACGGCGGATGAAGAAGAACCGACCCTTCTAAGGTAACGGGCAGGTTTCGAGGCGCAGCAAAAGTTGATGCGTAACTTTGTTGGTGCGCAAAATAGGATGGAAACTTCATAGCGTGATACGGGTTGAGGGCATGTGTGAATAAGGGCTCTAGACTCATTCAGTGCGCACTAGTAAGTGTGCTGGAGTGTTAATCAAGTGCATGTTTGCGCATTGATTAACAATCCAAACATGTGTGTCTATTACACACTCTGGTTTGGAGGGTCTGTAATGGTGCAGTAATGGTGTGTTCAAACAAACATACGAGCAGAAGCTTCACTGAAGCTTCTGAATAAAGACACTCGTTCAGAAGAAGAGATGGCTGGATTTCACGCATGGACGGAAAGCAGAAATGTCTTCACATGTAGGTTTGTCCAGCAGTTTTGAGTTTGAAGATGTTGGAACTGGTTCATGTGATTAATAACATGTGGTTTATTAATGATTTGTGTTTGCAACAGTATCAGGGTTGTTGGTCTCTGTGAAGTAGTCAGATAACAAGTTGAGGTTGTAAGAACGTTTCCATGAAGTACCGAAAACGTTACAGGTGTCATTTTGGAAGTTCTGGGAACGTTTAAAGAACCATTGTGGTGTTGTGTTAACGTTGTTTGCTTATAAGAACTTACAGGTATTATAACTTTTTTTTGTAACGCTATTGAGGGAACGTTAACCAGCCTGCAGAGAACGATCCCTGTTAGCTGCGGTGTGTGTGATGGTGGTCTGTCTCAGTTTGCTGGTGGTCTCCAGTAGGTCAGACCTCAGCAGCACCGAAACCTTCAGCAGGTTCGGCCTGGACTGTGTGGTTATTGCTGAGACGTTGCATGTAGGTTGTATGTATGGACACGAAACAGTTGGTTCGGATGGTTCGGTAGGGCCGCGTCTCAACAGCTGTTTCTTGTAATGGGAAGAAGTGCTGATATCTTTGTCAAATATATCTAACTGTGTGTCCTTATACAGGGTATTAACAACCCACATTCATGTATTACTTATATATATATATAAATCTATTTATGATCTATCTTTACCTAAACGTGTGCGAAATATATTCATGTGTCCTTTTATTGAATGCATTGGGAATTGTGTGTGTATGTTGTGTGATAATGTAATATTTAATTATTATGAGTTGTGAGTCTGGTGGGATTTGTTAGGTATGAGTTTTAATGGTGATGGTTGTTAAACTGAAGATAGGAGAGAGATTTAGGGAGTTTTGGAGTCAAGCGTTTAATCTCCACAGATCTGTGTAATTGTCACGTGAAAATCTCAGATAATCCCGTATAATTATATCAGTAATGAGGAGGTGATGGTCAGAACTGTAGCTCCTCTGTGCTTTAAATGAACCTGCAACATTTAAAGATAATTTATCACAATTTAAAAATATATATTTACAAATATAGCAATGGTTTTATTTGCGTTTTTAGTGAAGGTGAAGGCAAAGGGTCTAATAATATCTGCTTGCTCTCTGTCTCTCTCTCTCACACACACACACACACTTTAGTTGTTTTTTATTACTATAAGCTCATTCTAACTCTAACTGTAATACAAAACTTTCTGCACTTTCACATTTTAAAAATTACAATTTATAGCAGTTTTTTTTTACCAATGAGGCAGAAAAAAAAAGTTTTTCCTCAGATTTTTGGGTACAAATTTGTCCCCAATATACGGTTAAGTAACCCCCCACCACACACACACACACACACTCACACTCGCTGTGTGTTGAATCCCAATCAGGGCTCATGTGGTATCTGCTCTTGAGGTGAGGAAGACTCAGCAGGGGTCTCTTCCTCTCCCCGCTGGACTCATTAGTGTTTGATGGACCTGCATTAGTGGCAAAAGGATTCTGTTAGCATACACACACACACACACACACACACACACACACACACACTTCCTGCTAAAATGCTACACAGATAGAGATTGTGAATATCACCCTCTGCTAACATGTGGGTGGAGCTGTGAATTGTAAACAAAGTGTAAAATGCAGGGCTGCATTAATGCTGTTAATACCTGCATCGTATCCTGCGATCGGACGTTATCTGTGTCTCTAAAGTGCAGCTTAACTTCTCAGCTGAGGCACGTGAGACGTGACATTTGATTTGAAGTCTTAAGTTTTCATAGAGTTTAAGAGCAGCTTCAGTGAATCAATCGGTTGTGTGTGTTTGTGGGTGGCATTATTTTATTGTGTGAATCAGTGTGTGTGTGTGTGAGACGTTTCAAAACCTCGCCAAGGCAAAATCCAGCCAGGCAGGCGGCAACAAGTGGTGTGTTTTTCCGCCAGATTCCTTTTTCGGCTGCGCAGCTAGATGCTTGTGTCACGTGACACTTTCCTTTGCTGCCCCCCTCCAGCATAGAGACCACCCTCACGGGGATCGTAGACCCCAATCACACCCTTTCACACTCTGTGAACCTGAAACAATCAACTTTTAATAGCGGCTGTCTATCCAGTCAGCGTCCCGAGCTGAGCTCAGATACTGAGGCAGAGTGCAGCGCTGAGACCCGCTAAATTCCTCCTTTACCTCTTTTATTCCTGAGCTTCTCCTCTGTTCTCTGTTCCCTCCTTCTTTCGTGGAGGATAAGAGTGAACAAAACAGAAGTGATGCCCAGCATGCCCTGCTGCTTTTCTGACTGAACTCATACAGCGCCTGTGTTTGCCTGAATTATTTTATTTCTTCATTTATACGGCCTGTTCTTTCTTTCTTTTTCTTTCTTTCTTTCTTTCTTTCTTTCTTTCTTTCTTTCTTTCGCTCAAACAATGAACTTGTTTTTTACACAGAGGTTTTAGAAAACGTGGAATATAAACACATTTATTCTGACACTTGTTTTGATGTTTTTGGAGTTTGGTCACTGTTTGATATTACAGAACATGAAAGGCAGATGCAAACATTGTGTAAACAATTAGTATTTCACAGAATGATCTGATTTATATATTTCATAAGTTTGAAAAAGCAGCTGGTTTGTTGTTACATAAGTTTGTACAAATAACAGACTTCGCTTACTGACCCTTCAGAGACGTTGTTTTATGAGCTCTGCTGTGCTGTGGTTGAAGGTCGGCTGTGCTAGTTAGTTAGTAGTTAGTAGCTAGCGTTGTGTAGCTCCGACTGAAGGTGATTCTCTGCTGGTTGTGTAAGTTATTTTTTTACGTCCTGTGAGAGACAAGCGCTCATGTTTGATCACAGTTATTCGTCGCATTATGTTACGAAACAGCTGGACAATTGAGTCTCACACACAGTCACTGTCCGTGATGAAGACTATCTGTGTCGTCTGATGGTGAGAGTTTCAGAAGGTGATGATGTTGTGAGTTCAGACGCATTACGCTGTTGATCTGTGAGTGTTTGTGTTGTAGAGACACACAGTTTTCCCCTGATTCTCTTTCAGGATAATCTTCACTGATCTCCCGACGCTGGACCACTGAATGTAAATGATGAACAAATGCAGAGCTAGCTGAACAAATAACTCTGTTTGAATTAGTTTAGCAAGTGGCAGCGTTTTAAAGCAACTCCAGACTGTTTCGTTTCAAATCCTTTAATGTTTGTTCTAGACAATGCAGAGTTTAAGAGAGAGAGTCAAGACTGTTTAAGTTTGTCCGCTGTGTCTGTTTTTAGCTTTTCTAAGGACCTTTAAAAGAAATATTTGAGACTACAGATGGAGAAACAATTGAGATATTAAAGAGACGATTTGTGCTTCTCTCTCTCTCTCTCTCTCTCTCTCTCTCTCTCTCTCTCTCCACCGCTGTGAGGGGGCGGTGTTTATTATTCCCTCTGTTGTCATGGAGACGGGAGTTTGCTCCCATCATTGTAATTACGTGTCTTTGAAGTTTTCCTCTTTGGCTTTTCCTGCCATTTTTGCCATTTGACAAATTAGATGCAACAAAGAAACCCTGTCAGATCAGATTAATGTAATTGCTGTAAATGACAGATAAACTTTTAAAGTAGATGCCGGTGGATCACGGTAATGACAGCTGATCATGTTTAATAAGTTTATCTTGGGTACAATTTTACTGCATGTCGTTTTAAGAGAAAGATGGCGTAGCAGATCTCTGATTGGCTGTCGTCGAATCCTTGCGCTGGATCGCAGATAATTATCTCCACACTGGCAGGCAGCCACGATTATGCACAAACGTATGCGCACACGCAAGCACAAACACGCATGCACAAACACGCATGCACACCTATACACGCAGGTACGCATGCTTTCATGCGTTTCTCGGAGTGCCTCATTATATAAGTTTGTCGTCACCTCACACGCCATCACACCCAGAACTGAGACTCCCAGCCCAGCGCTGAGCCATGCAAACGCGCACGCCGGCGCATTTCTGCATGCTTCTGCAGTTACGTTCATGCACAAAAACACACGTCTCCTCTCACTCGCTGTATCTCACAGACTAACTGAATGAAGTCCTCACACAAATGATACGAGTGGCAAGCGCTTTAGAGGAGTTTTGTTTTATTAGCAGTGGGCACGCTGAGAGAGCGAGAGAGGCAGAGCGAGAGAGGCAGAGCGAGAGCTGCAGATTGTTTGAAATGCGCTGTGAGTCAGGCGCTCAGATTTATGCCCATGGGCTGCTGCAGCTTCTTGGGTGGGCTGCAGTCGGCTGAGTCAACCAATCAGAGACTGAGAAAGTGAGTTCTGCTTTCCTGCTGTTGTGCACTGCTGCCCAAATCTTTCTTTCTTTCTTTTTTCTCCGTTTCTTTCTTTCCTTTTCTCTTTCTCTCCCTTCTCTCTCTATTTCCCTCTTTCTTTCTCTTTTTTTTCTATCATTCTTTCTCTCTTTCTGCCTTTGCTTTCGTGTCCTCTCTACATAATGGTCTGAATTTTAGTAAATAACTTCTGTTGCTGTTTCTGGACTTGATGTTGTGTCTGAAGAGCTTCTGTCTTCTGGAGTTAAATGTGTTTGTTTATGAAGGTTCATCTATTAGCTCAGGAATCCACAGAGGATGAGTTTAAACCGTGTGTTTATGTGAGAGAAAGAGACACGTTTTAGTTCCTGATGTTTATTTGTCAGCTACGGAGCCGCTGTAGATGTCTGCGGTCATTATTGAACATTAATCATATATCTGTGGGTTCTTTCAGGCCTGAGATGAGCATGTACTGAGAGACAGACAGGGTCTGATATTTTGGAGAACTTTTCCTTTGGTTTCTAGCTGAAGATCAGATCTGATAAACTTGTTCTGCTCCGAGCGTTTTTCGTGCCAGCCTGCTGTTTGTTTACAGGAGACTCTGGCCCGCATGTCCTCGATCATTTGTAGATGTGGATGTGAAACATGCAGGAGATGTGATAAATATCTCTCTGACTGACAGACTGAACCTGAGCTACATGTTTTAAAGACACGGCAGACGTTTTTAATCAGAAACATTTTCTGTTGTGCTGCTTGAAAGTTTCTTTACCTAGTTTCTTTTCTCTATCCTGAATATTGAACTATATTTAACTTTAACAACTGTAGTATATTACTGTGAGACCTGCAGTATTTTATGAACATAAGCAGCTCTTTAATGTGCTGTTCAGAAGTGATTCTCCATTTGTTTAAACTATAGTTTGCATCCTACTTTACTTGAGAAGCGCGTCGTCTCTTTCTCAGCTGTGTTTCCACTAATGCTGCGTGAGGGTTTTATGGTAAGAACGGTGCCTGTGAGCTCATAAGCTGTGCTCTTTATTATTTACAGACGGCCGCGTGTACCGCTGACCTTTGCCTGTTCCTCTGCATCTGTTTCTCATTGAGACACAAAGTTCCTCTGCACTATTCTAATAATTATGCTCATTAATTACAAGGACGACCCCCACACGCCGCGCTCAGACCGTGAGTTTCAAACCGCCAGCTCAACACGCGGCTAACAGGGAATGTTCTCAAAACATTGGCTAACGTTCTTTAAAGGTTCCAAAACAAACGGCCACTTAAGCGTTCAGTTATCAAAAACGCTGTGGTAAAGTTAGTATAAATTTTCATGTTGTTAGTGGAATGTTTTAAAAACATTACAGAAATAAAAAGCATTTTATAACCAAGCAATACTGTAAATAGGTTTAATAGTTTAACGCAGAACTATCAGTTTTGACTTTTTTGTTATTTAATGGAAACATTGGGGAAACGTTCAGAATCTGAAACAGCTGGGAAGGTCGTTGTGGCTCACATGAGACGTGTTTTCAGTGCTCAACAAATGTGTGGGAACTGTTTTGTAATCACATTTAAACAAAATTATGTCTTTATAAGAAGGAAATGTGATTATGATCTGACAAATAACTAGTTACTGCACTTACAACAAATGAAATTGATATTCTAAACTGATAAATTAAGTTATTTAAGTGTTTTAAAAGAGTGTGTAATTTTGCCAGTTGTTTCACTAACAGTTTAGCAGTGGTAATATTACTGTTTGCTCTGGCGGTCTAACAGCTTCAGACTCCAAACAAACAGAATAAAGTTTTAAAAGCGTCAGTGTTTGCACTCCTCAGGAAGTTAAGCTACCAACTGCTTAATTATTAGTTGATTCTGGTGTGTGATAAAATGATAAACGTTATCTTTAATGGTTTCAGTAGTACCTGAATGCCCTTCCAGAAGTTTTGATTGTCTTGTAGTCTTTGTGCTTCTGAAATGTTTGCCTCTCTACCGCCATCTCTGTATGAGACGTAAAACAGCGTCGGATCTTCTTTCTGGCTACAGATGGACGTTTCCTGTGAATTTAAATCACGATTACTTTTGTGAATGGCATAACCACAGAATGTTGTTGAGCACTGATCTGTCATGTTCTCATTAACTGATGTTTGTTAAAGTTTTGTAGAAGTAAAACTCTTCATGAGGAAGTGTTGAGACAGCTGCATCGTCCGTTCACTCGTGTGTCCCTTCAGCTGTTGTTGATTCAGCTACTGAGTGGATGTATCTTCACTTGCACGTAACACACAGGTTTAAAGCCCCTCCCCTTTGTAACCGCATGGTTAATTGCTCGAACCCTCGTCCCAAACCTCCATTAGAAGTGTTCATGGAAGAGGAGAAAAACAGAGAGGATGGCAAGAGCTAGAAGAGAGTGAATCTGTCGTTTCTATACGTACGGAAGAACAGTCTGACCTAAGGCAAGACAGGTGACTCTCATTTTTCTGTCTTATTAATGTTGTACCTCAAACTGTGATGTGAAATGTGTGCTACAGACTGATTCAGGAACAGTTTTTGCTTTAGTTTTAGACGCAGTATGAACAGAATTGAATCCAGAGTCAGTTGAACGTTGAGTCTTGACTCTGGTTTGTCTGTGTGAGGTGTGTGTATGTGGCCGTTCACACCTGCTCAAATAAGCTTGTGATGTTGAATAGTGTCACCTACAGGTACACAGGAGACTGTGTTTGCCTTTTCATTTACTACTCAGGTGATGTCAACACCAGGGAACCTCACACAAACACACACACAACCGTTTGTGTCTCAACAAACTGCTCTTATTGGAAGGATTTGGCATAAACTGATTTGTTTCTGATTAGAGATCTTCTGACACCTGTAGGTTTTAGATGAGAACTTCTCACATGATGCTGGTGTTCTGCTCACCTATTGTTCACTTGTAAGATAAGCAGCTGTGTGTGTTTGTATTCAGGCTCCCTGTTGAGACACCTGCAGTATTTAACATGTTCTGCCCAGTCAGCAGGGCAACTGAGTGACTGACACAGATTCTGTGGTTTAGGAACATTTGACTCTCATCGTATAACTACACGATTCCTAATCACGAATTATGTACTAACCCTCTTTCAAAAACATTATTTCACTTCAGAAGACAAACCACTAACAAGTTATGAAAGTGTATGAATTTCACTGCCATTTTAAAGGAGGTTAAAGCCAGGATGTTATGTAATTTTATTATGAATATAATGTTTGCCGTGTTGCTGTAAGAGTCTGTTCTGATGTGTGTTGTGTTTAAAACGCCTCTGTGACTGTGGTAAAATGACTGTAATGCACAGCTCTGGGTGGTTTGTTGCTGTAATATGGTGGCAGGTTTAAATACTGGCTTTTCTTTGGCTTTAAACTGCTTTGAGCGTGTGAAGCAGATTTCAGACTTCAGAATGTAACTAACGTTACCAAACATTTGCTAACTTCATCTGTGTTTGTTTGTATTTTATGAATCACACACAAGTGTTTTCGTTCTGTAACTTAATGTAGCGAAAAGCAATGAGTGTTAGAGAATGTGCCTGAAATCTCTCTCTTATGATGTCTGCAGCCGCACAAAACTCACATGCACAACACCTACAGCTAACAGGGAACATTCTCAGAACATTGGCTAACGTTCTTTAAAAGTTATCAGTGTAGCAATGTTAGTAAAACCTTTTTAACATTATCTTATATCATAAATGTTACGCTGTTGTTTTAAAACACAATTTTTGTTAAATGGACTTTGACTAGAACGTTCCTGAAACTTTGTTACTTAATGGAAACGTTTGGGAAATGTTCTTACAACCTAAAGTTGTTAGCTGGGCCTGCTGCGGTGTGGTTGGTGATTCTAGACCTCTTTCTCCTCTGTCAGCAGTGAATGTTTGTCAGTGGCAGCGTTCAGGTTGTGAGCAGAACTGAAAACCCGCTACTTCACAAACACAGTGATAATAAAAACCGTCCCGTCATGTCGGTCCGTTTCCTGTAACAGGGCAGATGTTGTTTCTCATGTAATTCAGCCCTTATCATCAATGTCTGATGATGTTTCCCAGAGGAAAATTGTTTTTTTTTATAGCTCAGTTTTCAAGGCTTGGATTTGTCTCAGATGTTCCTCCTAAAATTCCTCAGCAGAAATAAAAACAGACGCAAACGAGACGTTTGTTGATTAATGTAGTTATGAAGCATTGAGCAATAAAACACAGATTATTGGTCTTGGAAGAATTTAATGACCCAGCTAACAGATTTTGTTTAAAATCTTTAAAACATTCCAACAACTTAAAACTAATCTTTTTGATACATGATATATAATGTTAAGAAAATGTTTTTCCAACATTACTGCAGAAATGTTTTTGATAACTTTAGAAGTATCTGTTTGCTCTTCGTACATCATTTAAACGTTATTGCAGTTTTTGAATTAAGGTTAAGTTTAAGGTTACCAGTTTTTCTTGTTGTTTGTCCATTTTGGGTTGGGAATCCCTGAAGCTAGTGAGGGAGTGTTTGTTAAACCTCTGAGCTGTGTGGTTTACCGCGGCGTGTGACACACACACAAACACACACAAACACACACTGGCTCAGATCCAGCCCACATACAGTAGAGTTCAGAGGTCCAAGACCAGACTGGAAATGTTGGAGGTTCTGTCAGTTACTCCTGAAAACAGTTTAAGGATTTTAAAACAGGTTTTGATGTGATATGAAGAACTATTAGATTTGTGCGCTTATGTTATCTCACAGTTTTGCTATCAGTGTGAAACTCTGAAAACTCTGAAAACGTGTTGTATTGGTGTGTTGGGGACACAGTGATGTTCTGATAGTGTGGTTTGTAATGATGCATCTTAAAGGAAATTAGAAAACAAAAGCGAAGCA
Source organism: Yasuhikotakia modesta (assembly GCA_036877545.1). Lineage (NCBI taxonomy): Eukaryota > Metazoa > Chordata > Actinopteri > Cypriniformes > Botiidae > Yasuhikotakia > Yasuhikotakia modesta. The sequence goes on from JBAJNP010003430.1 coordinate 19,391, forward strand.
TTTTCACCAATGTTTTTCACCCAAAGTATACATCCCTATAGCGCCAAAGACTAGATAAACACTAGTCAGTTACACAGTTGTCTTAACTCTTCAGTTGAAGTAGTCTGAAGAGGGTTGGAGAAAGCTTTCTCTCTGTGTCTGATGGACGTATAATTCACGATCCGGTCTCTCTGTAAACAGTGAAACGTATTTAACAGTGTGACTGAGAGCTGAAGAGTCCAGCTCAGAGCTCTTCAGCTTTATATGAACAAGAGTCTTTACACAACTCACATAACCAAACGCATTGTCTAGCAACCAGCCATCCGGGGATCTGTGTGTGTGTGTGTGTGTGTGTGTGTGTGTGCGCGCTAAGACAGGCTTAGACAGGCCACCAGTCTGCCTGTTAAAATGCTAATGTCCCATTTGGCTTTAGGGTTCAGAGTTTTGTTTCTGTTTAGGTGTCTTCTGCTGCCGTCTGCGCTGTGGAAGTCTTTTGTCTGGTGAAATGTGATTTCTGTGATTTCTGTGATTTCTTTTCCATCTTAAATAACAGGTTAATTTAAACTAATTTGGAGGGTACGATCAGGTAGAAACGTCTCTTTAAAAATGTTCTGGATTGAAGTTCTGTCAGCAGCACTTATGGCAGTATGTTGATTAAAAGTTTTATATTTTAAGCATAACACGTCAAACACAGACTTACTGTTCTTATCTGTGTTATGCTGTACAGCCATTAACTGCGGTCAGGATCGTGTGAATGAGTCTCTAATGAGACGAAGGTTGTTTTTAAATTAATCTAGAACTTACTGTAAAAAACAATCACTGCCAAAACACACAGTTTAAGGGAGAATTCAGTGCTTTAACAAAAATAAGTTTCACGTTTCTGTTTGTAATCTTCTCTTACTGATGAGATGGTTTTATTTTGATTAATCCTGGAACGTTCCTTTAAAGGTAACTTTACTTCTTAAAGATTAGATCTTGCTCTCTGAAGTGGGTGACTGAGGTTGAGTTTTGACTGGAATGCACATCTGTTGCGCTGGTTCTGGGTGTGCCAGCTTCAGAACACGGGTTTAATAGAACTCGGACCGTCACGTCTGCCACAGGGCCGCCGCAGAGCTCAGCAGCTTGAGTTGTTCTTTCCGTTCTCCTGGTAGAAAGAGGCGAGACACGGATCTCTGCGTTTAAAACCGTCTCGTCCCGAGGAAATGTTTCTCTCAGGTGGGAGATGTTAACGGAAGGGTCACCTTCCAAATGAAAATTCTGTTATTGTGTACAAACATTTGGCAGCTCTGAGGGTAGGAAGGTTTCTGGTGTGAACCTGGTCGAGTCAGAAGGTCTTTCTGTGTGGAGTTTGCATGTTTTCTCTGAGTCAGTGTGGCTGTTTCTTCCCACAACCCAACGGCATGCAGGTTTGGTAAATTTCCCTTAGGTGTGTGTGTGTGTGTGTGTGTGTGTGGGAATCTTCACACTTTCACTCTGTCACTATAAAGCTGTCATTAGCAGGCCTTCTGTTTTACCTTCACATGCTAATTACTCATTTAGCGCTGACCATACACACAAACACACTCACTTTCTCCTGGTGTGAGGAGGAAGCGGTTGCAGGAGTCGCACTGCATTGCTTTGTGGCCCAATACACAAAAGCTTCTGCAGGCAGAGAGATAGACAGGCATGAAGATGGGCCGAAAGCGCCGGGGGTGGCTGGGACTTTGAAATGACGTGTGAAATGGGAACACTGGTTTAAGTGGTGGGCTCTGGAGGAGGTCTATTGTTGGTGTGCTGAGGTTCCTGCTGGCACTCATGATCTCCAGCATTAATTTGAATGTGTTCAAACTCAAACCTGCAGTCGAGGTCAAAGACCTACTAATGACCCGCTGCTTCAAACCCGCCCACCACGACGCTCACCAATACACCCATCAGACGCACACGCACCTGCCCTGCCTCCCACAGCCAGCCCCTCACTGCAGGCCACCTCCACATTTCTTTCCTACCTGGAGGTCATATTTTGTTTGGAAACAGAAGTGGCTTTGCTTATATAGTATTGGCAAGGTTTGGATTAGATCTTGGAGTTATTGCATGAGGAAAGTTCTGTTAGTTGGCCAAGCAAATTTATTGGTTGTGTCTTTTGGTAGCTTGAGAGGATTTTCGTTAGTAAACACTGTAGCAACAATATCACCACGGGTCAAATATATTACTAGTCACTTAACGTGTGCTGTAGTACTGCATTCAGCCCATCGTTTGGGACTTTGACACGTGTGTGTGTGTGTTAGAGAGATTGTGTAGAACGTGTACACAGGCATATTTGCACAGTGTTATCCTGCTTGTGCACAGCTAACAGAAGTGAAGCGACTGTCAACAGTGGAAGTCTGTAAAATGTGCCGCTAACAAAGCGTCAGCAAACACTCAATTTACTCAGGATTTCCCCACAAACACTTCAGGAGAGAATGAAAAACTCCACGCTAGCCTTCTGCTAACAGGAACGTTCTCAGAACATTGGCTAATGTTCCTCAGTGTTATTTCCTGTAGCATTTTTAGGTAGTTTTTTAGGTAGTTACTGGGACATTTTACAAAACCTTTCATAACCAAAAAGTAGCATTAATACAATGTCTAAAAACTGGACATTATAAACATTTTTAGAACCGTTCAAAATACCACTTATTTGTTATATGTTAGGAAAATCTCACAACCTCAGATTATGATATGAGACTCTCAAACACTGATCCTGGGTCAGGTGTTATTATTATCAGAGTGCCCCTGGAGTTGATCTGTAAAATCTAAATGAGATTATTATGACTGGTTCCAGAACAGTATTGTTAACAGGCAGAACAAATAGAAGTTGTAGTTAAACATTGTGTGAATGAGTTTGTTCTGGTTTGTATGTGTCTCATTTGTAGTTATTATTGATTTATCATTATTTGGCATGTATTGAATCATTCAGCTGTTCAGAAATATGACTAACGACTGACAGCGGGTGAAACGTTTGTATTTCTATACAAATGAATATGAAATAAGATGGTATGTGAGATTTACTTGCAGTCCTGATCTCTGAAAGAAACCTCACAATGAGGCTGAGCTAAAGCTCCAGAGCAAACAGAGGCATGAGATCATTGTAAGAACCTTTATCTTCTCCGCTGGGCCATTATGAAGCTCAAACATCTCAGATCTGAACAAACCCTGATGTTCTTCAGCTAGCAGTGTAAGAACCGTCAGAAACTGGCAGGACAGATCTAAACATCAGCCAGGAGGCATCTGTAAGTGCTGTGACAGAAGTTATATTTATTTATTTTATTGTTATTTTTACATGTTTTGCAGCGTTTTTCTAACATACCGTTCAACAGAGAGTGAGATGTTTAGACTGGTTCACATTAACTCCTCATCCCGGCTGTCAGTTTTAGTTTGTAATAACAGTAACTGATTCTGTAACTCTTTAAAACTTTCCACTAACAATGTAAGAATAATGTTTTTGATAGATATAATCTATAAATTAAAAACGTTCTACTAATGTTCTACTAATGGAGTGTTTTTAGATGGCTTTGAGGAACCTTTAGCAAACGTTCTAAGAATGTTCTCTGTTAGCTGTTACGGTTGTGTGTATAAAACAGTAGAGAGATGTGTGACAGGGAAACAAACATGAGAGATGTACAGTGTGGAGAAGTGAAGTCACAGGGTGGCTGGGGGAGGGCAGTAAAGCTGGGGCAGGAGGGGTAAATGTTTAGAATTCATCTCACGCTGCAAACAAAAGACGTCATGAAAAAGGGAGAATGGAGAAGCAGAAGAGAGAAAGTGAAAGGTTGTACGGCTCCCCCTAAATCAGGGCTTTTGACTCGGGACACAATCGTAGAGGAGAGGAGGGGCGGCCGTGGCCCACAGTACTGGGATGAAGAGGGCGAGAGAAAGAGAGTGAGGGGGGCATTTATTATTCTGAAGGCTTTTCCCTCCGAGTATCTCAGGCAGTTTGAACAGGAGGTCAACAATTTACTCAATTACAAGACAAACCTCCCAAGAGCCCTACAGCCGCCCGACTCTCACAGACATGAGAGCGTTCTCACCCGCTCCAGTCTGCTCTTAACTATAAACGCTTGGCCCGCCTCAGGTAGGAGAGACTTGAACCTCCTCAGCCACTCTGCTGTGCTTCAGCCTGTTTCTGTGTGAAGAGCTCCAGAGAGGGACAAAGAGAGAAATGGAGCGCTGGTTTGGAGCGATTGAGACTCGCTCTTTGTGTCCTAATGAATGAGGAAATAGCTGATGACCCGAGAGAGGCTTGAATCAGGTGCCAGTAACCTGTTTTTATGGCCTGACCCCCTTTAATTCTGTTACCCTTTATTCTGTCTGAGAATACAAAACAATGTCCTGTAATTTACAGCAGGTGTGATTGTAACCTGTTGTAATACAAAGATATAAGGTCACGATAAAAACGATCAGATTTTTATTTGAATGTCTCGATTATTGTTGCTTATTGAGAAGAGATGTAATATTTTCTGGATAATCACATGCATTTGGTGTTATATTATGTTTGGACGACGGTACAAAAATGGGCGAATCAGGCCCAAATACACGAATCAGGGCTTAGTTAGCATAAACATAGCCACTTAGTTAAGACTGCCTTAAGAACTAGTCTGGCCAAGAAGCAGTTAGTTAAAGCTAAGCAGTTTTACTTTTTGGACTCCGCTTTTCATGTCTTGAAGTCTTGAAGAATAAAGTCAGTCAAATAAATAGACTTACTAAAACTAGTGTGAGCAGTTGGTCACAGAATATAACAGAGACTTAGAATCACCCTAACATCCAGACACATCACTCATAATACTTTAGCAAATCCATAGCAACACCCTGGTATTGTGGTACTGGCTTTGTCTGGATAAACACCACCTAATGTACTTCAGAAATGACCATAATTGTGTAATATGTCTGTGGTTATTTAACCATTTGTTTGGTCATTGCGACATAAAGTTGTTAAGCTGTTTCTCTAGATTAAATTCTGGGTATGAGCCTCAAATCATTACACTGGAGAATCTTTGGGTTTGATTTGGTGGAGGAGCAGCGAGTTGAGCGTGAGGGTGTCTGAATGCCACACACAGTCTGACTCTCTCACACACGCACAGCCTCCTTCCAACTTCCTGCTTCTACATTTTTCCATCTCATGTTCTCCCCGAGTTTTCATTTGCTCTGGAGTCCCTCCCTCCATTTCTGCCGTCTGAGAATTAAACAAAATAAAATCTAATTTCACGAAGAATGTTTAATGCTATTTGTGTCTCTAAATGCTGGACTGGAGCTGCTTAAATGCTCTTTATCGTCTCTGATCAGAGATGAAATGTGTTGTTGTTATAAAATGCTGATTTCCCCATGAGCAAATCGCTGTTTCTTCCCAAGAGTGTGTTTATTTTACTGGCACAGAGAGACTCATGTTGTTTTACTCGGTTAAAGCAGCTTTATGAAGGTTTTTATGATGGAGTTGTTAAGCTGTTATCAGGTATTGGCTGTTGAGGTTTGTTTGGCAGTGTGTGTGTGTGTGTGTGTGTGTGTGTGTGTGTGTGTGTGTAACATGATCAGTTTGACGTAGAGCAGTACTGAGTGTTGTCTGGCCCACACACAGGCCACACACACAGGAACGCTGCTGTACTGCTCGCTGCTGTCTCAGCCTGAGAAGAACTTAAACTCATTCAGTTCTCCTCCCTGATAGTTTTTGTTATTTGTTTACCTGAATAAAATCAGGTACATTTCATAAACCACCCAAATGGATTTTGAGCAAAAATGAGTAAATATTTTGAAATATATTGTCATTTAAACACATTTTGACCACTTGTGGGTAATTGAATAATAATTTATTTTTGCTGGTGAATTTGTAGTATTTAGTTAGGTACACTGTTGTCATTTAAATACCTGTAATTGTCTGTAATTATGTAACCGCACTTGGATTATTATTTAAAGGTTTTTTTTGTTCTAATTTAGTTTGAAAACATCAGATTGTTGTTTTGAAGGGAGATGAGAGACTTCACTTTTACTGTCAGATGAAACGTGATCGTATCGGTGAGAATATTTAACAAACAGATATAAGTGATGCGTGTTCAACTTTACAGTTACGGTTCTGGGGAAATGTTACAGGTTCTGTACAAACACTTGGCCATGATTTTGAAATGAATTTGTGTTTTTGGTGTCAGAACGTTTTGGAAGTTTGTAGTACAGTAAACGCTTTCACGTTAGGAGGTTTTCTTAAACTCTAACAGACTCTAAAAGAGAGATAAAGCATTTCTCCGGTCCAGTGTTCTGACTCATGAACGGTAACACAGCACAGCTATTCTTACTAATGATTAGACACGCATATAAACACTCCTGTCTGTGACCGTCCCACTGCAGTGAATTAGTTCTGACCCGGAAGGACCACACAGCGTGTTCTGAGCTCCATCTCTTTCAACACATGGACACTTTTTATTATATAACAATGTATGATATAATTATATTGATTGATAGATTATATTGTATGTGATATTGACCTACAGACATTTTGAAGTGTGACTTACAGTAAATGTTTAAATTCATTTTGGGGTCGCTGTACATGCCTGTATGTGATATATTTTTAAATATGTATTTAATATAGAAACAAGCTTATACATCATGTGTAATGATTTTTTAAAAATGTAAAATAGCAAGTTTTCTGTGAGGGTTGTGTGTGTGCGTGTTTGTGAGGATGCTCTGTTTGGACATCTTAAGGTCTCTGGTGGTTTGTCTCTTCAGAAGAACAGGGAGTGTTTTACTAAAATTCATGTTCCTCTTGTTCTTTGTTTAACTTGCAAAAAGTTTCTGTCACAGTACATGCGGTACGGTTCCGGTATCACACGTTTTTTTAAACGTTTGTTTTTTTTCTCAGATAGAAAATGTTAGAATGCAGAAACTTCTGCTAGCAGTAAAAGTAAAACTCTGCACATGTCTGCTGGGCCACCCGTGATTATTATGGTTATTTTGTCTATTTTACCCATAATCCTTGTGGTCACACTGAGTTCTGGGGTTATTACGAGGTTCAGAGATGCTATTCTTGGTCGGCTTGGATGGGGCGAGAATGTGGTCATAGAGGAAGTGTGTGTGTGTGTCAGTGGTCAGCTATACTTTAAGGAAGAAATTGTCTCGGTGACATTCATGTGGACGTTCTCAATTGAAAAATTATTTGAAAATAAAGTCTAAATTAAACTACAAAAACATTTTAGGTTTTGCTTGTGTTAGTCTGTAGTCATTTAAATAAAGCTTTATATAGTAACTCTCTATAACAGTTACCAGTCTGATGTGTGTTTTCATTCAGATAGAAGCGTGTGGACGGATACGAGTTACAAATAGTTTTCTGGCAGATGTGACCCTGCTGTTGCAATGAAAGATAGAGAAAAGAAGGAGAGAGGGTGTGTAGTATTCTGACGCTGTCGTTAAGGTAGTGTGTGTGTGTGTGTGTGTGTGTGTGAGGGGCAGCTGTGATCCAGCTGTGAGTGTTTTGGTGGAGCAGTTTTTCTGCTCAGTTTTCTTTTCAACACTCCTGCAGTCCTCATATAGAGTTCAAAGAGACGTGTGACTTTTGCACATTAATATCCTGATAGGCTGAAGACTTTAACTAGATACAGAACAGAGAGAGAGAGGGAGAAAGAGAAAGAGAGAGAAGTACGGGTTAGGAAAGAGAGACGTGATGCAGATGTAGGGAAAAAGACGACGCCCTGTTCCAGTGATGTTTCCATTAAACACTTTATGGTTGCCATCACAACAGCTGCTAAATCTTACGTTTCTATACGTGTCGTATCATTAAAGGTTTACCTCAAAATGAAAATACTTCCATTATTTACTCACCTTTACATCATTTCAAGCCTGTAGGACGTTCCTGCTTCTGAGGAACACAGAAGAAGATATTTGCAGGTATGTTGGTAACCAAACAACAGTGGCACTTACTGACTTTCATTGTATGGCCACAAAACCCCAGTGACATTTTTCAAAATATCATCTTCTGTGTCCCACAGAGGAAAAAGGTTTGGAATGACATGAGAGTGAGTGAATAATTTAAAAGCATTTTGCACATAGTTACTAATGAAGCTTGTATCTGTGCACTGTTTTAGATATTGGTTCTTCATGCCACATTTGAGCGTTCTGGACATTTGTGTGTTTGCTGTGTTTAGGTAAAAACACTGAACGCATCCGACAGAATCTGTCTACGGACTCAAAAGATGCAGAAATCTGAGGAAAAACAGAGCCGTGTTTGACAGTCTGAATATTTGCTGCTTAACACGCGTGTGTTTGTAAAATTGAGCAGTTTCACATTCTCCTGACCCCCTAATGAAGTCAAATTTGAGTCGTTTTAGCAAACGAAACGGGTCGCCATTTGCATTTTCGTGTGGCGGGAGTAACTGAGTCTGAAGATCTCCGTCAGTGTGGTTTGGGGGACGAGCCGGGTTATAAAAACAATGCCAAAATTGGAAAACAAAGTTTACCATTGAAGAAAAACAAAAGTACTGCAGAAGTGGGGAGAGACGGAGAGAGGAAAAAAAGAGGTGGAATCTCGCCACGTTTGGCCCGCTTCCAAGCCCGGCCCATTTTCTTCTCTTTTTGGGCCACATCAGGAACGGCTGGCTACATTAGAGCTGCCATTATCCGCTCCAAGTCATAACAGCCAGAACACCCACCTCGACCGTCAGGGAGGGAGCGATCCGCAGAGGGAGTGGGGGTTGGGAGAGAGGCTCTGAGCTGAGAGGGAGGGAAAAGAAATGGAGAAAGTTGTTTCAGATGAGGGTGGAAGAGAGTTTTACACTGTTTATGGCCCTTCTGTCTGTCTGCAGCACATGATCCTCACACCATCACGCAGACAGAAATCAGGACGTGAAAGCCAGTCTGACAGGATGACACAAACAGGTCTGCACTGCGAGCGGGCGGCACGGAAAACTAAAACAAAACTATCCGGTTGCACCTAGACGCTCAGATGTTCAGATGTTTGAATGGAAAGGCACTTTGTGTTTCACTTAGTAAATGTGATGTAATATTTAAAGCTGCAATCTGTAACTTTAGCCTCTTTGCTGCCATCTCAGTTTGAAGCGTAAAACTGCACTGATAACACTGATCTGTTATGTTCTAGCCTCATTGTTTCGTTTTTTTAACCAAGAAAAGTTACGAAAAGCAACTTGAATGTAATGTAAATGATGTCATTGCATTGAACTTTATAAATTGTCACCCTCATAAACTATTAGTTGAAATTGATTATAGGTTGGAATGTAAGCATTATTTTAATGTTTGCAGTGAGGTGCTTAAGTAACCAAAGTGTTTCTCTCTGTAAACCAAGTGGATGTCTGTATATGTCTACATTATACAATCATTTATTAAAGGCATGACACATGAGCTCATATATACTGTTAATGTGTAATGCCCAGAATGATGTTTCTACAACATATTTTGATATTGACTTTTATATATCAGCAAATATCTGTGGCCACACCAGACTCTGGTTGTCTGTCATGCACAAACATGCGCTAACTTTAAATGACGTGTCATTATGAGTTCTTGTTCCACCATCCCACCCGTGTGTTCTGACAGGTGTGTGTCCATATGTGCTCCTGTGTGTGTGTGTGTGTGTGTGTGTGTGTGTACGAGACCTCCTTCCTGGTATTTATTGGGCCAAGCAGCTGTGACTTCATAATGGATCCCTATTTAGCGCCCTGAACTCATTAGCATGTTTCCGGATATACACCTACACATGCTCTGAGTTATAATCATATTCATGTTTTAGCAAATGCTTTTAAGACGCTTACAATGAAGAATATATGCATTGTGGAAGTATTGTATGGAGATGAAGGGTGTAGAACAAAAAGTAATGCAAATATAGTCAGTTTAAAAGTTTGAGGAGAGCTTTTGGAGAGTGTCAGGATATTGTTTTAAAGCTAGCTTGTTACTGCTAGATTCTGGGACATCGCCTGTCCTGCCTTTAATGTACGTGTGTGTTTCTAATGTGTGAAACGTGTGTGTCACAGAGGTTTGTGGGTGAAGAAGGGAGGTCCAGTCTCAATGCTCTTGGATATGCAGCCACACCAGGGGCTGTATCATTACGACAACACTGCCAATCAGCCCAGCAGAGGGTAAGAGCCGCCACACTTACTCTCCTTTAAAACACACATTTCTGTCACTGTTGAAACTATGGGCTGTGTCTATACAGTCTTCAGAAACATACAACGTTTGTCCGTTTATTGCATTTGCTCAGAATGCAATGAAAAGATGTCAGACTGTTTTTGCATTGTGCTGGTGTGTTCTGGAGGAGACCTGGCTTTGGAGAGCTGAGCTCTGAAGGGAGGGTGGGACGTTAAAGCTAGCTTGCTATCGCTAGCTTCTAAAATAGTTTTCTCACCAGTGAAGTCAATGAAGATAGTTTAGTTCTCCACGTTTTCCAGCTTCAGCAGGAACTACTCGATTTTTCTTTCCTTTCCAAACATGACTTGTTCATAATAACAATGATCTCATGGTACTGACAGTGAGGTTTGGATACAGTGAATGCTGTAACTTTGGCCGTCTCTCCTCTCACTGATGTAGAAATCAGGGCTCCTCCTACTCCCCACCCCTCCTCCTGCTGAATGCCACCCATGTTGAGCCGGCGTCAGCCTCTCTCGCTAACTCTCTTTCTCCCAATATATGTTCCTCTAGGTCTCTCGCCCACTTTCTCTATGACAGCTGCTTATTACTGGTCAGAGAGCAGAAACTCTGTCCGCATGACTGACCCAACCAGACTCGGGTTACCTCAGAGAGAAACAGAGATGAGAAAGACTTTACCCAGTCGTTTCATCAGAAAAGCGGAAAAATGCCTTTTAACCAACAACGCAATTATTCAAAACTCCACCAAATTATTCAAAACTCCACCAAACTTTGAAACAGCGGCACCTCCTCAAGTCCTTGGACTTTATTCCTCCTGCTAATATAAATCAACAACTTGCTTGTTGAAACTTGAAACTTTTTCTCTTGAACACAAAAGCAGCGTAAGCGTTGAGCTCTGAAAGCGACTACAAACGGACCACAAAGCTGTCCAAAGCGATTTGTCCAGAGTCGTGTGTTATATTAAATGATTGTGAACCATTCAAAGAGTGAAGGAATATTTGGGTGGTGGTGGTATTTACAGAAAAAGTGAGAGAGAAGTCTGCACGAGAGAAAACAACAGGGTTACCACAGTGTGACGAGGGAGGGGGCACGGGGGGGGGGAGAAAGGCAGAGGTTCGGGGGAGAGCGGGAGACATGCTGGATTAGTGTGAGGAGATTAGATGCTTCGGAATACACACACAGCAGAAACGCCGTCACACAACATGATGGAAGAGGGCGAGAGATGAGAACTGTTGCATGATAATAGAGGAGAGAGAGAGAGAAAGAGGGGGAGAGAGACATAAAGAATGTTGGGGATTCCCACTGGTGTTTTCAGTCTTAGATGCAGTTTGTAGAGAAACTAGAGGATGTGGTGCCACATAGTGGCCAAACGCATGTGTTACAATTAAAGTGTGTACTTAAGTTATTTAAAGTTATTTTTGTGTGTGTGTCTGTGTGTGTGTGTGTGTGTAGACTGGCTCCTACAGTAAAGTCTCAGTACAGTGTGGCATTATCTGCATGTGTGGCGGTCTCCAGTGGTCAGTTTCCAGACAGCAGAGAGATGTACAACCCTTCCATGACCCCCGCATCCTGTATGGACCCCTACATGCGGCCCCCACACGCGGCCCCTCCACACAGCATGATGGGACACCGCAGTATGGCCCCCCCAGAGAGTGAGTCTCCTGATCTCATTAAATCTGACAGCGCTGTTTTTATGGGATCAAATCTAAATCTTCTCTTATCAACTGTTGGTTTCTGTAAAGAAAATAATGTAGAATAATAAATGTATTGACTTTTAATACATTTAATACAATGTCTATTATAAAGAAATATCAACGTTTGTTTTTACAGTAGGAGGCAGTGGCGCCCCCTACTGCAACCAGAGCATAATGTCATCACATCATAGTCTTCCTCACGGTCAGCCCGGATCGGAGCACATGAGCTCAGGAGACGGTGAGGGGCAAAATCTGTTTCCCAATCACTTCTGTTTCTTAACAAGCTCATTTAACTCCACAACTAACCATTTTAGGTTGAAAGTTAAGTATGTTACATTTCCATTCAGTAACCAGAACACTAAAAATGTTTTTTGAATGGAGCATTAAATGTTAAATTAACATCACTGCTTGGTTATAGGAAAATTGTATTAATTCCAACACATTTTAGATGTTAAAGTTCTGCTAAGATTACAGCAAGAATGTTTTTGATAACTTTGAGAAAACGTTTAGAGAACTTTAGCCAAGATTCTGAGAATGTTCTTTGTTAGCTGGTCTGTGCTGCGTCAATAAAACATCTGTGTGTATGATCTTTAAAACAACCTGCCATATTGTCTCATTTCAAAAGCGTAACGCTAAACAATCGTCACTTATTGCTGTGTGCTCACCATAAGAACTGCTCTGTCCATCTTTCCCACAGCCTCGTGTTTTGCTACCCCTCGCTCCATGCTAAAGCTGAGTAAGAAGCGTGCTCTGTCAATTTCTCCTCTCTCTGATGCCAGCGTTGATCTGCAGACCGTTATACGAACGTCTCCAAACTCTCTGGTGGCGTTCGTCAACTCTCGCTGTGGGCAGAATGCTGCCAGCTCATATGGGCATCTGTCTGTGGGAACCATGAGGTAAAAATTCCTTAAAGTTGGCATTAACACCCCTCTCCAGTTTACAGCGCCCACGTTAACTTCATGTTCTTGCAATTGCAGTCCATCGTTGGCTTATTCCGGCTCCATGAACTACCAGTCCAGACCTCAGGGGAACATGTACAGCAGTCCACTGGGTCACGCTGGTTCCCCTCGCCTGCCCCCCCACAACCCGAGACTTCATCTTCCCCCAAAACATACACATGTGAGGCACCTCCCATTGCATTTTGTCATACGGTGTTCAGTGTAGAGCTGGTATTAACACACTGTGTGTGTGTGTGTGTACACCTGTAGCTAAAGACAGAACCTGTTCTGGGTAGCGTGATGGACAACATTAAAAATTTGGAAGAACATTCAGAGGGTGATGTGGCTAGTCCGTCTTCAACTGGAACCCAGGTACCAAAAATTATCCTTTAAATAAACCAAGTAAACTACAATTACAAAGATGCAATAAACTACAAGCTCCAACATCACGCTCTGTTTTGCAGGATCCTCTTCTGGGTCTTCTGGAGGGCAGAGATGATCTCGATAAGGAGGAGAAACCGGAACCTGAAGCCATTTATGAGACCAACTGCCACTGGGAGAGCTGCAGTAAAGAGTTTGACACGCAAGAACAACTCGTGCATGTAAGCAAGAACAACAAACGTCTCCGTTCACCATAATAGCATTAAAGCGCTGGGTATACAGATTCACAACTTCTGCTCGTTTCACCAGCACATTAATAATGAGCACATCCATGGTGAGAAGAAAGAGTTCGTGTGCCACTGGAGGGACTGTTCACGAGAACAGAGGCCGTTCAAAGCCCAGTACATGCTTGTGGTCCACATGCGCAGACATACTGGGGAGAAACCTCACAAGTGCACTGTGAGTACCATTGTGTGTGTGTTCTGAAGCTTTACTGATCAGTACAGCATTCCACACACTAATGATTCCATAAAACAGAAGCGTTCACACGTGTGTTTGTGTGTGTGTTTCAGTTTGAAGGCTGTAACAAAGCATACTCTCGCCTGGAGAACTTGAAGACTCATCTGCGCTCACATACCGGAGAGAAACCGTATGTGTGTGAGCACGAGGGCTGTAACAAAGCCTTCTCCAACGCATCAGACCGGGCCAAGCACCAGAACCGCACACACTCCAATGAGGTATAAACATTCTCCAACTCACGAACGTCAGAACATACATACATAGCTAGACATCCACCGCTAGTGCTGTCATTCAAATGCATCATGCATCAAATTAATTAATGGTTTAAGCTTTCATCAAAAATGACACACGCGTTTATCTCTGTGTTCAAACGTTCCCTCGTTTCTGTCCTTCAGAAACCGTATGTCTGTAAAATTCCTGGCTGTACGAAGCGCTACACTGACCCGAGTTCCTTACGGAAGCATGTGAAGACGGTTCATGGACCAGAGGCTCACATCACTAAAAAACACCGTGGGGACACTGGTCCACGCCCACCCGGGTCCAATCTAACCCCTGCAGGGCCTGAACTGCTCATAGAGAAAGAAGAGAGAAGCAGAGAGGACTGCAAACTGCTCGCTCCTGAATCCACACTGGTAAGACATCTGTTGACCTGATATTAACATTATCTGGACTCTCTTTACCTGTTCATTTTAAACCATTACTTTAGTGACACATTTATCTGCATGTATATGTAGACATTGTCTCTGAGATCTATATTAAATGATAGTTTACTACAAAATAAGTTCTGTGGAACTCAAAAGAAAGTCATTTGAAATATACTGAGATCCAAACATTGGTGACACTGAGATGTTTTTAAAAAATATGTTTTCTTGTGTTCCACACATACATTTAAAATGACAATAGGGTGATTTTTTTTGTTTGTTTTTTTTTGCAGAAATCTCAGCCAAGCCCTGGTGGACAGTCCTCCTGCAGTAGCGAACGTTCCCCTCTAGGCAGCGCCAACAACAACGACAGCGGTGTCGAGATGAACCTCAATGCAGCTGGCAGCCTTGAGGACCTGACAGCACATGAGGAAAATGGGAACACTGGTGTGGTTGAGAGCGGCGCTGCTGTTGGGTCCGGGGGATTGTGTATGTCCGTTCAGGCCCTAAAGAGGCTGGAGAACTTGAAGATTGACAAACTGAAGCAGATTCGCAGACCAACACCCCCTGGGCGCAGTTCAGGAAATAAACTACCAGCTCTGTCAGGTAATTCAAAGCTTTTAAAGCGCTCATGTTTAATAACGTTGCACAAACAGCACATTATTTTCAACGTGATCAAGCGTTGGTCTTCTACTTTTCTGCTACTAAATGCACTTATTTTACATGTAGTGATAAAATCTTTAGAAAGATTTTGCAATAAAATGTGTTATATGTAGTTTTTCTGTAGTGTACTTATAAATTTTCTGTTTTCTGTCACTTGTTTTTTAATAACATTTTCTGTAAAGCTATTTTGCAACAATGCAAAATTGCAAAAAGGCAAAAAACCTTTAAACTGAATAAAATGACTATTGCCATAATAACCTGTGTTTAATCTCTATTCCCCAGCAGCGGGAGAAATGTCTGGCATGTGCGCACCCTCACCCTTGCTCTCCAACCGGCGAGTAATGGAGCTATCTGCCCCTGAGATGGGAGGGGTCAGTGGGATGGGTCTGTCATGCCCAAATGATCGCCGTGGAAGTGGCACCAGTAGCCTCAGCTCTGCGTACACCGTGAGCCGCCGTTCCTCCATGGCCTCTCCGTATCTGTCAAGTAGACGATCCAGTGAAGTGTCCCAGGTCGGTCCAGGCGGTCACTGCCAGTCTGTGATGGGCACCGAGGGACCCAGTGACCCATTATCTCCTCAAAACAGTCAGAGACCAGCATCATGCCAGAACGTCGGTGGCTTGCCAGGTCTGCCAAGTCTCACCCCCGCACAGCAGTACAGCCTGAAGGCTAAATATGCAGCTGCAACTGGCGGCCCACCACCCACACCTCTGCCAAACATGGAACAACCTGGCAACCCAGGCAGACACGTTGGATTCCTCAGAGAATGCCACGGCCAACCTCTTCCTCCATTTCTGCAGCCAGGGGGCACAAGGAGGCACAGTGCTAATGCTGATTATGGAACAGGAGTGATATACCCCCACCAGGCACCTGGCAACAATGCGAGACGTGCCAGTGATCCAGCACGCCTGGGGGGCGACCCGCAGAGCTTGCCCAAAGTGCAGCGCATTAACAGCCTGAGTAATGTGTCCCTCATGAGCCGACGAGGTGCGCTGCAGCAGTGTGGGTCTGACGGCAATGTAAGCAGACACATGTACTCGCCACGTCCGCCTAGCATAACTGAAAATGTCATGATGGAAGCCATGGCCATGGAATGCCACGGGAACCCTACAGAACGAAGAGAACCAGGCAACATGATTCAAAGTGCAGACAGAGGATATATGGGCTACCAGAACCACCCTCACAATGGCAGTCAGCTCTCTCCAGGACAAGAAGGTCTAGCATGCATGGACCAAGTGTACCAGCCTCAAATGCAAAATCAGTACCAGGGCCAGCGTGAGGAAATGTGTGCTGCTGGAGTTATGGGTCACACTGATGTTGCAAACAGTCTTCTACAGCAAGCTGAGTACAGCATGAGCACCTGTCAGCTGAGTCCCTCTGGTCCACATTACCCCAGCCAGGGGCAACCGAGCGATGGAACCGGGCCCTGGAGACAGATTAATCAGCTCCATAGTCCCCAGACAGGTATGCAGTACCAGGCTGCAGGCATGCAAGGGCAGCATTTTCCTCAGCAGGGTGTGTATGATCCCACCTCTGACCCCAGCCATCAGAGAGTTACCATAAAACCAGAGCAGTTTCATTCCATTCCTGGAGGGTCCAGCTCCTGTCAAAACAACAAACCTCTACACCAGCATCGCCTTACTGGAAATATGCAAGGATTTCCAGCACAGTCACAAGGCCAGGGCCTTATGGGACAGTCCTCCAATGCTAGCTGTGACTTCCTTCATGGTCAGATGGGAACGCAGGCTGGTCTTCAGCAGAGCCAAACTGGACCTTTTCCAAGCAGTGGAGGTATGAGTCTTGGCTGTGCGGGCTCTGCACTGGCAGAGAGCTGCAGGTCGCAGACACCAATGCATCAAATGAAGGAGATGATGGTGCGGAACTATGTGCAGTCACAGCAGGCTCTTATGTGGGAACAGCAACAGGAACAGAGGGTAGCTGATGGTATGACTGCAAAAGCAGATGGCATGGACATTGGAAGACCAACAGCAATGATGCAGCACAGCCCTCAGCATCAACAAGCTAACCAGACCCTTTATCATGGCACCGGTTTCCATGGCTACCAAAATCAGAACATGATGAGTCCATCACATCATCCAATTCCCAGTTCAGGGCAAATGAAAGACCATACAGCTAATTTACAGGGTTCCTGCTACGGTCAGGACATGGTGCCACGTCCACCTCAGGGACGAAAACCTCTGAGTCGTCAGAATAGCCTCTCTCAGCAGGCAAATGGAGGATACCTGGGCAGCCCACCTCAACTTAGCCCTGCCCACTCCACAGCCAGTCCTAGAAGAGGTGTACGGTTACCACCAGTTCAGCAGCAGCATTCAGAGAGCTTCAATAACAACAATCCCCTGTTCTACTCGGGTCAGATCCACATGCACCACAACATAGAGAAGACTATGGAACCCCAGGATGCCCCATGTTTGGCCCAGCAGCACCTGACTGGTATAGATCCTAGTGCCAAGCCTGCATCCATGTCCTACTCAGACCCTGCACCCATGTCCAATGCCTTGGAAAACCTGGACTTAGAGAACGCTCAGATTGACTTTGCTTCCATTATTGATGACCCTGAGCCTTCATCCTATAGTCCAATCAACCCACCCGTGGGACACCACCAATGTTCCTCTCAGACCTCCTCACGTCTCACCACACCCCAGACCTCCATCACTCTGCCCAGTGGTCTTTCCAACATGGCAATCGGTGACATGACCTCTGTGTTGACATCACTTGCTGGAGAGAACAAATATTTGAACACTCTGTCTTAAAGCTGTAATCTGTAACTTTTCTCAAGAATAAAATTGCATATTTCTTCACATACTTTTCTTCATTACAAATATTGATGTCAAATGAAGACAAACTGGCATTTCCTGGACGATCTGACCCAACAGTTCAAATTAAAGATATCTATAATAAACTTACAGTTGCAAGTTGTGGTAAAGAGACAGTTTTGAACTGATTTTTGTTCATCTTTAACCCAAAAAAAGTTACGGATTGCAGCTTTAAAGAGGCCCTACTGTTTTCCTGTGATCCTGTACGTGGGCTAAAGTGAGTGTGTGGACTCAGACACTAAATGCTCCTGTATCAGTTGGATTACTTTGTTTGTGCCCTCCTTGGGATCTCACAGTTTTTGTGTGTTTGATGTAATCGATTTGATTGTACAAAATATGTTTGTAAACGCTACCACAAGGGCCTAAATATTATTACCGAAAGGGCATTCCGGTCTCCACTGTGGGACTGTTTATGGTGGAAATCTTTGTTAAAATGTAAATATATGCATTGGACTGTAAATGGGTGGCAAGATTTAAAAAAATCACATAAGGATCAGATAACAAGATATATGAGAAATATAAAGCGTAGCAGTGAGTATGTAACACAAGCTCCTTACACTTGTGGTGTTCCAGTAGTAAAGTCATGGATATATACACAAACACACAGAACGGCTGGGAGGGTGTTACTGAATAACTCAGTAAAGCTCATTAATCGTAACGGATTAAAGAACAGTATTTTAAGAGTTGTCAGTTATCTTTTAGGTCTAGGCACGAACAAACCTTTGAGTCATGAAATACATTCAAAGGTTTAGTGTTTTCTTATTGTTTGACTAGTCTGCTTTCAGACAGGTACATTAAAAGGTAACAGCACTGAGTTACATTGTTTTGTAAGGTTTTTTGTCCACGCTACGCTACATAACCCGAGCTAGCATGCATAAGCATTGCACTGACAACAGCACTGAGCTGAGGAAAAGTGATGAAAATATATAAATATTAAAAATATATAGTTTTTTTTAAGATTCTATATAGTATGGCAGGTACATAATGTCATTTTGGCCAGAAACATGCTTTTCACAGGTACACCAATGTAATCGCAAATGTCTGGCTAACGCATGGCAAGGCCACAGTCCTTACGATGTTGTATTTTTGTTGTGGCATTAAAAACCTCAAAGGGCCGAAACGGTTGCCTTTAAATATCAGTGCCATTAAACCTAAAGTGTTACTATTCAGGTAGCTTACTGTAAGCATATCGACTTTAACTTGTTCAGCAAGTTTCTGTACTGTGCTCCTAGCAAGAAACTGTTCTGTCACAATAGGCAACAGGAAACTTACCACAGAGGGAATTAAACTTAGAGGTTTGTGGTAGTGCTTGCTATAGCGCCCCCTGCAGCAACACGTAACAACAACAGACTAAAACATGCTTGCGTAGTTAGAAGCTTCTGCGTTCACATACTTGTTTGTTTCAGGACACGCTGGACTTTTGTCAAGCTATTGAGTATTTTTTTATTTCAGTATTTGTCTACGCTGTGGCTAACCAGTCTGCAGAATTCTTTCTCATGTGTTATAGAGGGGAGCAGAATGAATTAAACTTCTTAAAATCCTAGTTTCTGTGGCAAACCAAAGATATCCGGCACTAGAAAAGTGCACATTCATTCTTGATTCCCACGAGATCATCACGTCCATGTCGCTGTGACAAAGAATGTAAAGGAGTTTTTTTTTATCACTTCCTCTTTTTCAAGGAAACAAATAATTGTGGTTTGTGTGTTTTTAAATCTGTCACAGTTTACTCAAACTGTTTTGCTGGCAAAAGTTCATATAGTAACAGTTTTATGATATTAGCATTTATCTCATCTATTTACAAAGAAACTAAGTGATATTTTTGCGTACCGTTTTCTACATTTTGTACAAAGGTACTATATTATACCAGTTTATAAATAAACAGCGCCTGTGATGGATGAAATTTCATTGTAATGTTTTCTGTCTTTACACTTGAACACACATTCACTTATTATTGCCTTGATTTTTCAGTCTTCCCCCTCAGTAGGTACAAACTACTTGTTGACTAGATAGAAAATGCATGGTGCCTATATAGTAAAGAGCTCCCTGGGGCTGTAGCCAAGATAACCAATGAGTCCATCAACTTAAGTGTAAGTTAATGATACTGAAATTTCTTTACATCAGTCTGTCCTCTAGATGGCGACAAAACTACAGCTCGTGAGCTTTGTGTGGTCTTGTGTCCCAGAACTGAACAGCACAGGGTTTATGTTACACTAGCATATTAGATCCCTCCTCCTTTAGTTACAAAGGGAACAATTTTGCTCGCTAATACTGAAATCTCTGTGACAAAGCTAATCCTCTCCATACTAACCCGTTCCCTGTCCCTGATTATGAGATCAAAAGAAAGATTTTCTTAGACTACATGCCTGTGTGTGTGGTCTCTGCTATTCACTATACATTATGGGGACCAAACGTACAGTACAGTAATACAGTACAGTTTTGACCTGGTGGTTCCCATGAGGAAACAGGCTTATAAATCATATAGAATTATCTTTCTTGAAAATCTAAAAATAGAGAAAGTTTCTGTGATGGTTGGGTTAAGGGTTTTGTACAGTATATGAAACATTACGTCTGTGGAATGTCCATATAAATCATGAAAGTCTAATGTGTGTGTG
>JBAJNP010003431.1:0-39732 GCA_036877545.1 Yasuhikotakia modesta
TTAACATGGCCATGACAGGTGAAAGTTTGAAACGGCCTCCAAAATATCCGCACAGAACGGAATACATTTCAAAGTAAAAACAATGTCCAGGATTATCAAGGTTGCTTGAATGGATTAGAAATTTTCCCAAGGCCTGCCCTGCAGAAGCACACAAAAAAGGACGTTAACATTCATTTTCAAACTTTGTTTAGCCTATATGCATTTTGGGCTGAAAACAGGAGTGCGGAGTTATCTGTGCCAGTAGATGGAAAAGCAATTATAAGCTTCATTACTGCCGAGGCCATTTACCTGTTTACCACGTCACATCCCGGAGTAAATAGGTTTGCTTTTGCCCTGTATCTAATCTGCAGTCAATAGCCGTGGCCTCCAACATTGTACTTCCAAGAATTCGCTTACATAACCTGCAGGCAACAACCGTGTAAGGTGTAATTGTTTTGCAATCTCCATTCACCCCAGTGTGAGGCACATGCCAGTTTTAACTCAAGAAAGCAAGAAAATTTTCAGGCTGAGTGGAAAATGAGGTGAAGGAACAGCTTTCTAGTCTCCCTCACAGCTAACTGTGTCAACATAATGATGGTTATAGTCATAGAGATAATTGTAGCCGAATGCTTTCCTGTGTCAGCTTAAAAAAATAGCCGGGGCTTTGCAGGAAGTTTAAATGACATGGAGACAAATATTTAACCAGAGATTTTCTCTGAATGGAGTGACAGTGATGGTGATGAAGCTGACGGAGGGCTAAGGAGGGGTGGTGTGAGGAATATAAGGAATGGACGGCATGTGTAATTACTTTGCTTGTTCCTCCAGGCCAGCCTATCAGAGAGTTTCCTTGGATGCCTGAGTAAAGCATGCAGCTTGCATTTGATCGCTCCCTTATCATATGTGTTACATTTTAGGAGAGCAGCTGGCTAAAAATGAAGGATTACTGGCTTGCTGCTGACCTGCTGTCTCACTAAAGGAGTGTGTGTGAATTCAACCCAGGATAATGTATGACAGGTTAGCACATGCTAATGGGCTGAGAGAAGCAGAGATTATTTACTTATCACTGGATATCCTTCACGCATATTACTTTAAAGAAGGTTTTCATTTGTATGAGTAGGTGGAAAAACACATAGGTAGGCGGGCCTTTATTAATGTGTGTGTATATACGCCAACTGGGTGTAGTATTCTTAGTGGGGTAATTGTGTGTTACTTCTGTTGGATGTTGTGTTTTATGAGTTGTGTTTACCTTGTGTGTACGCTTAATTTTGGCCTCTGAACCCCAAACCACAATGATATACAGATAATTTCCTTTATCTTTAAAGGCAGAAGTTGGAAAATCATCCCGTCAAAGAATATCATGTCCGGTTTCTTTTTCTGAGGCTTATTGCGTATCATTACAGGAAGATCATCCACCATCTCTTCAAAGCTCACAAAGGTAACTGGGTGCACTCAGCTATCTTAATTGTTTAAAATGGTGTGACTCCTAATTAAGTCATGCAAATTAATCCTAATTGCTTTTGCTAATGGGCCATGGTCTTATCAATTCATTTATCATAGGTTCTCTTAATTGTGAAAAAAAACGGTTAGGAAATGCTTGGTGGATACAGTGAAAATGTAGAAAATATAGAAATTATTCTATATTTTATAAAATTAAGAATTTATGCTTTTCATGAGAACAGTTTGTAGTCACACTGGTTTTAAGTTATAATAAGTTATAAAATTATAACTTTTTTTATTTTAACAGAAGCAGTTTGTGTTCAGCCTTTAACGCAGTTTAGTTAAACTGACAGATTCTCTCTCCAGCAGATTTTGGTGACAGACTGTCATTACAACTTGCGCGTGGGTTCACCTCAGGTCACATTTTCGACCCCGGCCAGCGCTCCTTCCTCAACATTGAGCTCATTAGTGAGAAAACAGCTGCTTACTGGTGCAAAACCATGACTGAACTCAAAGCGACTTTCCCAAAAATGTAAGTTCACTTTCTATGACTTCTGTTCTCTTTATCTGTTCTTTCATCCCTGTAGAAGTTTTCTCATAATGCGATTCATTACTTTTGTTCCTCACTTTTTTGTGGATGGAAAAGCCTGTCAGTGTTTTTATCAACAGCCATAATTCTCTGTAATTGAGGTACTATCTTTTTCCTGGTTTTCTGTCCCTCAGTAATTCCAGTCGCTTTTGCTTTGTGCATGTTAACTGCTTCACAAGTAATTGCATAGTAGAATCACTAATAGAAGATTTTCCGAGGTCTTCATTTGTCTCTGCTGCTTCCTCGCAGGGGCTTTGCAGGCAGATGACAATGGCTTTTTGTAGTGTTCTTTTCATCAAAATAAGCCATCTTTTTTCTCTAATCATTTGCAATGAGACAGCCCGTTTAAGCACAAAATAACTTTTGTTGTCTTCTTGGTGACTCAACGGTGAGATTAATTTTGGATAACAGGGTTTAATTATGAGGCACAACCTAACTTTCTCCATCAATTTTTTGAATCACTTTTACGCACAAACGTGTGGCCATCTGATTTCTGTTCTCTTCATATGCCTCGCGTCTCTTAGTTCTTTAGCTCTGTTCCAAAAGCTGGTGCCTACTGTATACTTAGTTTGCTGCCTTCTAAAAAGCATCATACCTGCCATGGAAGCTGATAAATAGCTGGTAAATGATAAATGATTTGAAACGCACTACGTAGGCAACAGCTCAGTGTGACAAGCAATGTTTCGCATGGAGGATGTAATTGATATAAATGGTAGCTAATGTTAACTTACTGCTAAGAATGCAGAAATATTTGACAAAAATAGTAGTGTAATTAAAAATGGCTTTTTTTCCCCAACACAGTTGTATATTGAATTAAATGTATGTTTGATTGTTGTCCGCCCTCATCCATCACTTTGAATTTAACAGAGTGCATTATGGGATTGCCATGAAGTGTCATAGAATTTGACAAAAGAGAGATATAATGAAGACAATAATCTGGCTAATGCAATGAGATATAATCTAGCTAATGCAAAGCCTTTGTGTCGGGTACAAACTGCCTTTGTATTGTTTACAAAATTTTGGAAAGAACATGTCTTTCTCTCTCTCTCTCTCTCGCATATCCAGCATAATTATGTTCTCCATTGATACCCAGACATTGTCATATCTAGATTGATAATGTTTATTGATTTTTGGGCAGGTCACAGCTATTCAATGCGGCCATTATCTCCATTTACCATTTATGATTCCATTTTCCTGTAGCGCTCTATGCAGGCATCTCGTGGTTCATGCGGGGCAGTGCTTCCTGCACTGAACACACTCCAGGGAATGCTGAAGTATATGACGGGGTGGTCTAGGGTGATGGGCACACTGTGCTGGATGAAATGAATACTCAGAGAAGCGTAATGAATAACAAACCCACCACAATGATGTCAAATTACACACATTTCAGTCACACACACACACGGTTGCCAGCGTGGTGAGTTTGCAGGAGGTTAGCAGAATACTTTAATTGAAGAATATGTGTGATGAGTAGAGCATGAAGATGCTAGGTTCACCACAACTCCTCCTTGTTCTCTCGTTTTTAAATTCCCTGGTATCAGTGGATGATTGACATGTTTTTACGCCGATGGGGGTCCCTAGAGGGCCAGTGTTGGTGGACTAACTTGGTTACCTCAGCTCAGTGTTATTAAAGTGATAACAGGGTGATTCCTATGCGTTTCAGAGACTTAGTTTTCTTTCTCTCTCTCTCTCTCTCTCTTTTTCTCTTGCTCTTTTCTTTCTCCTTTCTTTCCTTCTGTAAACATTTAAGGATTTTTTTTCAGGCAAGAGCGTCTTCTAAAGGCAGCAGCACTTTGATATTACATTACAGATTCTGTATCTCATATCGACATAGCCCCAGCCCCTTTACACCCATTCTCCTGACACTAGTAAAACTTGACTGTATATTCATTGCAGTGTCTTGGCCGGTCAGTGTGAGGGGTTGAGCAGAGCTCCTGGGTGACAAGGGCAGGAGGGAGAAGTGCTACAGCTCTCCCAGGCTCCAGCGAGCTCCAGAATGGATAGACTCATAAACTTCAATACATGCTTTGCCCGCCAAGCACCAAACGTTCCTCCTGTACCCTCTTTGCCAATTTCTTTCCTTTAAAACTGCTCTGCAAAGAGAAGACACACAACATATCTCTTCATTTATTACAGATTACAGTGTCTCCGCATACAGAGAGAGTAATACAGCTAAATCCTGCTCTGCCACAAAGGAGCTGAATAATGCCGTCAGCGTGATGTTTTTATTGTTTTAATAATACGCGTGTGCCACTGGGCATTTACAAATGGGCTGAATTATAAAGCAGCACTGTTTAAGACCGGTAATAGATTTTCCTGGGTGCCACTGAGTGCTGGGCTGTTAAAAAACAAAATAAAGGCGGATTAAACTACATTTTGTGCAAGCGCATCAAGTGAAACCGCAGTTCAGTCGCTCTCAATCCTACGGAGGTCTTGTTCTTTTTCTATTCTTACCCCCTCTTTCTTTTTCTTTCTATCTATCCAGATTATCGTTGCCAGTATTATATGTGGTTACAACAAAGCTGACTAAGCTGTGTTGGCAAAGAGTTGGCTGAGGTAAACCATGATTCAGTGAGTATGTCAGCAGGTTTATGAGTTGCTCTTTCTTTATAAAGGAATAGTTTGCCCAAAAAAGTCACCTGAAGCAGAAAATTGTCATTCTTTAAGTTAATAATGGTGATATTATTAATGTTTATTTCATTTCAAACCTGTATGCAGTTTCTATTCTGCAGATCTCTGCAGAACTTTTTTTACAAGAATACCAGTGTGACGTTTCTTCAAAAAATTCTCCTGTGTTCCAGAATAAAAAATGTCAGCAAATGGGTTTAAAAAGACATCAGAACAAGTAAATAATGATTTTTGGGTAAATTATTCCTTTAAAATCTAACTTCAGAGATTAGTCAGACTTAGTGAAACTGTAATAAGTAAATGAATAAGTGAAACCATAAAAATTAGTTATTGTTGTGAAGATCCTGTTGTGAGGATATTTCATTTACATGTTTGAAAGTCTGTTAATATTGATTTTGTTTTCTTGGCATATCGCAAAAAGAAGCATTTGTTTATCACACACAGCATTTCTCAACGCTGTGACGGCGTCGCATCCATATTCATGGTGTAAAGCCTCATTGGCTTTGTGGAAAGAGTCTTTCATTAAATTTGCATTAGATACTGTATCATTGGAGTTCAGCCTTTCGGGTGACAGAAACTAACTGTGCTCACAAACTGTGAATGAAAAGTTGTGAAAGTTGATAAAGTGTGTTTGTCACAGCAGTGAAGCAAACAGTCTTTTCTCATTGTGTTGCTCTGTTGCGCTTTTCTACGGCTAGCAGCTAAAAACGTTCAACCAAAAACACAATTTTTGTCATCTGCCCACCCTTAATCATTCTGCCTGTTCAGGTTTGTCATGTTACTGGTAAACATGAGATTTTTTAAATAACCTTTTTTATGCAATATAAACATTTTTGTACGTAACGAGAATAGTCATTCTTTGAATAACTGTCTCTTTAGAGCATTCACATGATTTTTGTTTTCCCAGGGGAATAATCAAACACTGACAGACAATCAAAATCCATTCAAATGCGTTCAACAATATGGAAAAGCTTATTACTGAGGTTTGTAAATACCCAGAGTGACAGCCTAACTCTCTCCTAACTCCTCTCATCTTTGAATTGGATTTCATGCACTCAAAAGTGTCTGTTTTTTGTTTTCATTGCAAAATGTAAAACAACAGCAGGTCATGCAAATCCGTCTTTATGAACACTGCAGTACACATGCCTAGAATAAACTAACAATTATTGTCTCTTGGTGTGGATGCTGATGTAGTTATCATCATAATTATCTTTACAGTTATTGTTCTTGCTGTGAACAGGCATGAAGACTTGCAGGTTTTGGTAATTAACCTTTGCAAAGAGCAAACTACCATAAAACTGCTTTAAGATACAGACAAGCGGCTTGTTCATTGTGAACTGGAGTGCGTCCCAAAACTGACATGCTGTAATTGTGTGTGTGTGTGTGCTTGAAGGTGTTACAATGCCTGCCAGAGATTTGTTATGTGTATAAACAGACAGCACTGATTTGGACAGGGGTATGTAAATGTAGACAGGACCCAGCATCAGTAATGTTTTCTGCTGCCGCTGCTCTAATTGAGGTGCCGTACTGTCTTATCTCTTCCAGTTTGCCTCCACGACGCCCTCACACACTCTTGCCCAAGCACACACACATACTGAACCCACACACGTGCAGTTACATTGAGAAAACCCAGGAGAAGATTTGATTCGTGCAACGAGGAGGCTGGCGTGACAGTGAACTTCAAGAAAAATGAGGAAAACATTTGTGGGAGGTTAGTGGGCCGTTTAATGAACAATCGTGTAAGTCATTCTGTGCTGTTGTATTGGTATGACAGCCTCCTGCCCCCTCAACATGCCTGTATCAAATTTTCAGTTTGCAGTTAAGGACATTTTTAAGACAGTAAGGACAGTCTCTCAGAATTTCAGCCTCATAGGTTCTCAGTTCAGCAGCTAGATTTATTTAACCAATCACATGAGTCGTATATGGCACATAACTAATTACTGTGATGCTGCTGTCATGACAACATTAATTGGTTAATGCCACCACCAAAACAAACACTCTTACATCCCAAACTATGAACTAAATGTTAGCACTCAGAATAAAACAATTGCATTTGTAGTTAAAGGACAAAAAATTAAAAACTTGTCAGTAAACTAACCTCCAGAAAATTATTTTATAGAAAACAATGCATTTTGCAACTAAACGGTACAGTGACAACATCTACCAGCAGGGGCAAATTGGGCCACACTAGCCAGCCAGACTTTGTTCTTTTGATGGTGCCTTTATGAATCATTCTCAAAGGCCTACAAGATTTTTTCATGTTGTTTCTCACATTGATGGTTCAGCCAAGGGAAGGGTCAGAGACGTTTCTGAACACTGATCATTAATTCATTCATTAGAAAAGTGCACCGTTTTAACTCTCCCAGCAGAATTGCCTATCAAAGGCTTCTTGATGCAGCTATGAGCTGGATGTGACCGGACAGCCGGGCTTTGATCACACTGGAGTGGTTAGTTGTTGTTAAAGTTCTTGTGTCACTTGTGATCAGTGTTTGTGTTGAGGTCTCTGGCTGTCTAATAGAACACATCCAGACATTTTCAACTGACTGTCAGACCCCCACAGGTGTGACTCAGCTCAAACTCTGGCCTGTATGTGAATTTTGAACTTATCTTCACATGCAAGTCTAGTTGTAGTTGTGCTGTCTGGACATGTCCAAGAGTTAGTGTTTGTTTTCTGTTTAAGTGCAGGGCTTTGATGTGATATACCTAATGTTATTTCTGGGTAATAAGTTATCAGCTTTGAAGTCTGCTGCTGTACAGGGTACACAAAAGCCTTTTTCACAATACACAGGTAATGCTCTTGTTTTCGTCTGCACTGTTGTTAGCATTTACAAACACAATTGCTTCTGCTTCATCATAGTCAAAGCAATAAGTTCCAGTAAGTTCTGTTTGTAACCAGAGCAACAAGGGATCGTCTGCAAAGTGGCAGAAATGCCAGTCGCAAATTCTGATACCATTTTGCATAAATAGCGTCCTTATTTGTCCTTATTTGCGGTGCTCCCTAAAAGCACAAGAACTGTTAATCAGCTGCTTTCTACATTTTTTTTGTGGCCATGCAGCTGCATACAAATGTAAAATCACTGCACGCAACGTAACTGTTGGACTCAGATGCAGAGAAAGTGTGTTTTTGATTAATCATTCTTCACCATCTGGCAGTCTGACAAACGGATCCTGGTTTGACAGGAGAATCTAAATCTGACAGAAAAGGCGACTGACATTCCCAACCTTCCTTGAATGCATATTGCCAGCTGTAAGATTTGATGGATGAAGAGTAAGAATCTGCAGTCTGGGGCTGAATTTACAGGTTTGACGAGACACAAGGCGTTTTTGTTAGCGCGTTTTTTTTGTTAGTTATGGTATAAAAATGTGTTCGTTTTGGCGGTAATCATAGAGTGAAAATTACTAAAAAAATAAGCTGAACATATTGTCTGATATAATATTAGCCTATCACCAACCTCAGCCCCATCAAATATGAATTAGATGAGATGTTTTAGACCGCCAACTGTGAGTGTTGCCCAATTGCCTTTTAAATCAGTACAAAACCTCACTAATATTAATGTGACTGCATGAAAACAAACCTATAACAATATATCAGTGTTTAGTCCCAGAAGGACTGTTATTGCAATAGAGACCGACTTATTCCTCATAATTGGGTGCATTGAAATGTTTACAAAGCAGATGTCCTTATGTGTTTGGCCCCATAATATATACCATAGACATTATCAGCCCATCCCGAAGAACATTTGCATGGTTTCTTCCTGCCTGTCTGTCAGTTTGTGTCTCTTGGGCCAAATCTCTGTCTGTTTTTCCTCTCCTCTCTAATGGTTGTCAGGCTTCAAGAAAGCCTGATGGTTGCGTGTCTGAGGCAGCAGGTTTGTATGGTGTGCGACGCAGAAATCGGTCTGGCTGTTTCCATTTCACGGAGGTTCAGAACGGCCACTAGAGCGTAATTGCCTGTTGAAGGTTTTCCCACTTTCTGCACCCCCCTCCAAACCGCTTCTCATACACTTGTGCTGTTTTTTTCTGCTTCCCTTTTTATACGAAAAATGAAAAGTTTTGACATGTCAAAGAGTTATTCTCTGTCTATTTTAGGAACACCATTTTTTAGACTTAAAATGAAATGCTGGGAAATGCTTAGGGTTTTATAGCTTTTCGTCTTTTGTTCGTGGTGCTGTTTTAAATGTTACTTGTGAACTGTTTGTAAGGTTAACATGTCTTTCACACTCACAAACTGGTCTGAGCTGGGCGGGTAGATAATTGAATAAGCCAGGTCAGGAGGTATGTAATGACAATTGTGTGATTCCTCTCTGTGGCCTTCCAGCTTGGTTGTGATTGTGGTTGTGTGGGGAGCAGGAGCCATTTCCCTTCAACAGGCACAAAGCCACTGTGCTCCAACAGAGGCTGTAAAGAGCCTGTGCTACATTGAGCTTCCATCTCCAACCCTCACACACAGCTAATCACAGCCTGCTGCTTCTAGGCTGCTAACATAACGCAAGGCAATATCATTTAATCAAACTGTTTTCCTATAGTTGTGTCTCTTTCCGTCTTCTTTTTAATTCTTCCCTGTGTTTTGTCCCTCAGTCTGTATATTTCTATTTTTTCTCCCCACCCCCTTATGCAGTGGAGAACAGTATAAGGGGGTGGGAGGAGCAACAGGGCGTTTATGATTCAGTGATATGAACTGGATCTGCTCAGGTCTAGCATCAGTCTCAGGTGGCCGTTGCGGACAAACAACTGGCTGGATTTGCCAGCATTTATGAGTCATAAAACAGACCCTTTGAAATACATTCAAGACTTGTTTAAGAGGCTATTTGTATCATTTAAACTATGCTATAATATCTTGTGTTGTATCAGTATTTCTTTTTTTTTAGAATAGTCACATTAGAAGTCAGACTCGACACGTTAATTACATCCAGTTTCTATCTTACAAATATTAGAATTACATTTTTGTTAATGACCACGGTGTGTGTGATGATTTCGGTGCTACAGTTTAAACCCCACGGGCTGCGATATGTGACAACAGCATGTAGTTCCTACAGGAGCTGTCCGTGGTGCTGAAACCAATTGTAACGCTTTCTGCAGAGTAGTTTCCCTTTCCAGCTTGATGTATATTTATAGAATCTCCTGTGATATTGTCTGTCGTCGACAAGATATTGTGTCATGGTGGATATAATGCTTTATACGACCCTCAACAACCTGTGGCCTGTTTGAGATATATTAGCTTTATGTATTTCTGCTTGAGTTGTAATGTATTCATTGATATTTATTTCTTGGCACACAGAAGATACTACTTAAGATACAGAGTTTGGCTAGGGTAGTACAGCAGGCATGTGATCCTGGGCTTGGTTTTAATGCCCTCTGTATAAGATTGATGTGTCTCATAAGTGCCTCAAGCTACAATGGGACTTGTTCTTCCCAGATATAGACAAGACAGGGTTTCAGGTACATTTAGCTGGAGGATCCTCCATTTTAACAAGCAACAAAGCACAAACCCTGATCTCTGAACATGGAAACCCAGGCTTACAAACCCTTGTCAGCCAGAGGCCTTTAATAAGCTGTCATAGGCCTTCCCAGTGCC
Organism: Yasuhikotakia modesta; assembly: GCA_036877545.1. Classification (NCBI taxonomy): domain Eukaryota; kingdom Metazoa; phylum Chordata; class Actinopteri; order Cypriniformes; family Botiidae; genus Yasuhikotakia; species Yasuhikotakia modesta. The sequence goes on from JBAJNP010003431.1 coordinate 10,209, forward strand.
TCTGAGCTCCCCTCTGTGAGGACATTAAGTTCTTACAAGCAGCATCTGTTTCAGGGCCGGGCACCTGCCTCTGGCCCTTGTGCTTCACTAATGCTTTCCTACCTTCCCCTGACCATGCTACCCGCTGTTAGCCACTGTTTCAGCCCTGCCACCGGTGACCTGCACTCGCAGATGGACACATTTCTGCCTGCAGACATCTGGTGGCCAGCCTACATTATGCTCCTGGAAATCGTGCTTTAAATCTTCTTTAAAAGCCTAAAGGTTCCTGCATTAAGTTCCTCAGAGTGCTGAGGTCCCTGATGAGGCTGTCCCTGATCACTCCATCTCCACCTTTACCTAATGGAAACTCTCACTCTCTCTTACTCTTTACTCCATGTTCACTTGCACACACATTTTTTCCCTCATCATTTGGTGTTTTCTAGCTTCTCTCTGAAGACCACAGAACATTCTGGTTGCTACCCGCTGACATGATTTAGTGTGTGTGCATGCGGGTGTGTTTGTGTCTTGTTTGCCAGTCTTGTTATAAATGCTTGCTGCCCACATCCCTCCCACGGCCCATACTGGTGGCTATTTTCCTCCAATGCACCACATATCATCCCCTTATGTTCTTCACAAAACGGGCTGGCTGGCGGGCTGGTTCAGATCCACAGAATATCTCCACAGTGAAGCATTGTTTGATGGTCACGCTGTGTCAGAGACTACCAGATCAGCATGTAACATCTGCATTCTGGCTGTTCAAAATCAATTCAGGCTCAGAATTATTCAGAAATCGAGTCGCCCTAAAGAATGTTCAGCTAATTGGTTCTAAAGAAGGACAATTCATAGACAGGTTTTTGGGATCATCACAAAAATATAAAACCAAAAATAATAAACTATATAAGCTAATAAATACAGTTTACTATAGTGACCCCACGCCCTTATGTTTAGACTGTGGAATCTTGAGTCAGAAATAATAACTCAATAGTGTGATACACAAAGTTTCTCATGCAATGATTCACAATGTTTCAATCACTTGATGGGCTAGAAAAGTTGGACAATAGGGTTTTTCCTCATAAGCGCCTCGTTTGTATCTCTTTGTTTCCTCCTTTGTGCTAATCTCTTTCCTTTCACAAGTCTTGACACTTTCTTGCCAAAAAAGAAAAAAACAGCGATGTTTTATGGGCCCACACATGCTATGAACAAACACGCTCGTATTCAGAAGAAAATCGAAATGCCCCGAAGCATCACTTTCCAACAGATGTCTGAGGAGCCTGAAGCCGGTACGACAGAGGCACATGACATTTCCATTTGGCACATCTCAGCCATATCTCTGAGTTATGGGGGTTTGCGTTAGTCTCAAGATGTGTGCCACTCAAATCTCATTCATTATGAATGCCGTTGATTTGGAGAGCTGCCATCATGTTTCTCCCCAGAATCATAGCACCACCAGAGAAGATGCGGCTTCCTACTTTTTTCTTCTCCAGATGTTGCAAGAGATGTTGTTTACCTTCTTTCGAAAGTTCAGATGGACTTCAACTTTAATTTATAGATATTTTTCTAATTTATAGCCTATCTATTTTTTAAGCTATTGTTATAGATATAACTTACATTCACTTTATATGTTCTTGTCTCATCTTCTTGCACACGGTTTTGCAGTTTGTTGTGTGGAGAACAAGGTCAAAGTGGTCCAGTACACGGTTCTAGTTGTTAGAACCAGCAGCAGGTCAACACCTTCATGAAGTTAGACTGTTTAAAGATTTAAAAGATAACAGAATTTATATAAGTAGTGAATATTATAGCTACTAGTGTGGACGAAAACAAATAGTGTGTTTTTCTCTGTACTATTTTCTGTATTAACTCTATGATTTAATACAGAAAATATAGATATGTACAGAGAAACACTTGGAAGCTTTTCATAAATTGTTGTGCACCTAGCAGAAAGGTGTAGATACAGTATAGATAGTTTCTGCTGTTTGTTGAATGAGTGGGAGATGGAAATAAGAGAATAAGGCACAGAAAGAAAACTGGGAGAAGGGAGAAAACAAGCAACCGCAGACATGAAAAGCAACGTAAGGGCAGCAATGTGATTCAGACATGCTCAGACACAACAGTGTTGTTGTACCTCATGAAGGGATGGCTAAAGAATTTAGGTTCTTGGTGTTTGTATTGTGTGTGTGTGTGTGGGTGACTGTGAGTGAGGCAAAAGAGAGATTGAGAGAAACAGATTTTGTGCATTACCTCAGTGCTTTATGGCCAGTTCTTGGTAAATATTTATGATAGCCTTTTGTTTTAAAATGGACTATAAGATGAATTGTGATACAACACAAACAACCCGGTTTTGCTCTGTTTCAGGGTTCTATTAACTTTCAATATATCAATCTAGAACCCTGAGCTGGTGCAGAACATGACTCTGTCTCTGGGTTCATTTGGACATTGGGTCTATAAGAAATACTTAATGTAGTAATAATGATTTATAAGGCAGTCTAAAGTCTACAAAAAAGCTGTATGATATTAAATATGGCTAATATGGTTAACAAATCATGTATGTTCAGGTATTGGTGCAAAGGTTGTGGATTTGATTTCCAGGAAACACGTACTGATAATTTGTATAACTTGAAGTCACTTTGGATAAAACACCAGCCAAATGTAACCTGGAGGTTTTATATAGGTGCTACTATGTGTGTGTGTGTGTGTGTGTGCATGTGTTCACCTTCACACCTATCCATTCTGCCTTCAGCTGAGCTGCCACAGCATCTACAAAGGCAAGGACAGGGTCAGAAACACGGTCTGCATTAAAAATTAATACTCAGACTATTGAGGCTCTGTTTTATGCAAGCAAAACTGACTGCCTGTCATATTTTTCACTTAAAGTTGTGTTGGCCTCACCACGCAGCTCTCCCAGGGGACTCGGCCAAGCAGCAATGGCTTAAGACGCTGCCTGAGACCAGCCTATTGATCAGCGGCCCTAAAGGGCCCATGTGGCCCCACATATTTTATTTTCTCCCAATGCAGAAGCTCTGTTCAGACTTTCTGTTTCAGAGGCCCATATTTAGAGCACAAAAACCTGATACAGATCATCCAGGGACACTGTGTGATTCTCTAATGTATTCAGTAATTTAATGTTTAACTCTGCAACAGTGGCCGGGTTTAGAGCACTTTGATTTATGGGGCAAGTGGCATAAAGTCTGAATATGGAAGGAAATCAGTCTTTTCTTTGACATGTTTTTTTTCCTCAACTTTTAATAACAATTTTTTTGTAGATTTTTTTCCATTAGCCATAAATGTTTAATGTGTTTTAGTCTAATTCCAGTTTACAAATTATAATCAGTAGTTGATTAACTAATGCTGGTTTGGTGGTTTACTAAGGTGCGGTTTGTAAGCAAAAATACATCTGTATTTAGGACATGTTTGCATTAACATTACATAATTTATGAGGCCAAGTTGTTTCTCTGTTTTGTTTGTTTGTTTGTTTAATGTTCAAGATTTTTACACTTGTCTAGATAAGGCGTATTCAGTTAAGTTCTTGTCTCCAAGATAAGTTCTTGTCTCCAAAACATTTAACTGGTCAACTTGTTGTTGGCAGTTCACTACACCAGGTTCGGATCCTTGCCACAGTCAGGTAAACGTTGACCTCTGATCGAGATCATATAGTCCCTATATTTTTCTCTAGTCCGGCCTCATGCTGTGATTTCATTTAGCTGGCAGTGTTTCCAATTTGATGTGTGTTTTAATGATTGGTCATGCCGTCTGACTGGGCTGCTGTCATTATTGCATCTCATTTATTGTGCACGGAAAACCGTGTTCCCCAGACACCCGGAATAATTAACAGAGAGCTGCATCGTCACTCCAGTATCTTATTTGCTTTTGTTATCTGCTTGGGTCCTTTTGAGGCACAACATATTCAGATGAAGATAGAAATCATAAAGGATGATGAGACCCCGCGCTCCATCTTGGGCTGTGTTTGGAATTATTAATCGGAGCGTCTGGCACCAGGAGTGGATACTCATGCTAACAGATGCCATCGGTGGCCTTGTGGAGCTGTCAATCGTCCAGAGCTTTGCAACCTGCCTAGAATAATGAAGTATTGATAAAACAAAGCACAGTTTTATTTGAGCCACATGGTACAAATAGGTGTAAACAGCTTTCTGATCACCTAATACGGTTTTCAGTTAATGCGGTTTCCACCTAATAAGTTTTTTTCAATGCTAGGTGTCAACATGCTCTTATAGATTCCCCCCATGGCTCTAAAGTGCCTAAGAACAATTATTTTTCCAAACTAAAGTTTCATTTTTTATTTGATGGAAATGACAGATGGCACAGGAGCATGTCTCTGCTAGGGCAGCAGAGCGACAATTTAAATCTTCAAAATATATTTTTTTTGTTATTTTACATCATAACCTGAGGATAAGTGTGAGGTTTTTAGTCAGTATTTCAGAATTTTGATTCAGAAACTGTCAGTTTTCTTTTGTTTTTGTAAGTAAACTTGCCATGCAAATTGGCAAGTTCTTTTTCAAGAACTGAAAAATGTCTTTGTTGATTATTATACACTATCATAAATCCACCCCGCACACATAATTCAGATTACATCATCCAGACTAACATGCGCTAGACGTTCGATCAAGGCCATCATAAAATCTACTTCAGAACATGAGATAAATGTTTAAACATAGATGTATCATAGTCTACAGAAGCTAAGCCTTCAAGTAGTCAAAAGTTTGTAGTCAAACCAAACCCCCACCGCTACATCATATCCAAATGGCTTTTATTGCAAGAGGAGTGATTTGTATGATATTAGGTTGTCACAACACTCAGGGCTGATATATTCAGTTTGACATGTCATCCATTCAGCCAACAGGTGGAGGAGCAGAGAAATGTGAAGGCGACAGGAAATGCCAGAGGCTTCGGAAAGCGCCCATATGTACATAATTAACCGTGCTGCATGGGGACACAAAAAATACGTGCAGCGATTCAATTTATCTTCCCAATTTGGGAATAGTGTGGTGATGAGGATCATTTAGCATGCCGGAGAGGGGCTAAAAAAGAAAGCTGTCGCGAACTGTCAATCGGAAAAGTGGAGTTGTGAGCCGAGCTTGCGAAATGAATGTGGACAAACGTACGGCTGTGATCAATGAATGGGAACCTGCTGGGAAAATGAGGTTAAATGTAATGTGATAAACACTTCCATCTGTCTGGCTGATCAGAAAGATGCTCGGATTTCATTAACGGATCCTGCCATTCTGAGAGAGGGAGAGAAGGAGGGAGAGAGAGAGAGAGAGAGAGAGNNNGGGAGAGAGGGAGAGAGGGAGAGAGGGAGAGAGGGAGGGAGTAGCATCGTGAGTTGCACTGCTGCCTAGATGAGATGGATGGTGCTCTTATGTATGTATGAATTAAACCTGCATCCAAGGTTACATGCACAAATCATGATTCAATGATCAATTAGTATTTTTTATTTTACTGCCATTTAAAACCACACATCAAGAAGTCACAGATTCTGGTTGGCCTGGGAGATATTCAAGGCTTTATATTTGTTATTATATACATGTTTACGGAACATTTTAAAAACATTTGACTTTACAATATTTCTTTGTTTCAGGCAAGACACAATGTATCATGCATAGCTTCTCAACAATAGCTGCTACACCATATCTGGTGTATGTTTAGCATCAGGATGCAGCCAATCACATTCAGTCTAGCCCTTAGTGTAGTAAACTATTGGGTTTTCATCTGGTTTTGAGATTGTCACTCTTAGAGAAGACTAAGACTAAAGAGACAATATAGAGAGATGTTGGAGAAACCTGGTGTGTTGTATAGAGGTAGTTTGAGTATGTATTATGCTGATTACTGACTGCGTGTACACACTCGCTCATTTAGAACAATCAAGATCATTTTGATTCATCAACAATAGAGGAAAGAACAAAGAACACATTTACATGCGTATGCACCTGTTGTGAATCTTGCATGAGGACATTTTGGCTCCTACAAAAAGACAATTGATCAATGTTTATTAAAGGCATGTCTCTATCACACATACACATTGGTAAGTTGCTTTGTAGACTGATTTTATATAACTATATACTGTTTAACTATTTTACTGTTGTCAGTTATAGCCTGTGCTGTTTCTGGATTCTCTGTGCTGGCCAGTGCTGACATTGACCCAGCAGAGTCTGGACTGCAGTTCCTGCGTTCTGGAGCCTCTGTCCTGCAGGTAAACGGTACCATTTACCATCAACTACCATCATGTCCACTGTTGTTCACTCATTACAGAGTTCATCTTCCTGGTGCAACCTGGGGTTAAGTGCTGTGCTCAAGAACACAAAGACTGATCCTCCTTGGAAGGTTTAAACCTATAATCTTGTGGTTACAAGCCTAGACCTTTAACCACTATTCTTTATCTTAGTTTCACCATCTGTAGAATGACTTGTCTTAAATGCACTTTGCTTTTACCCAAGTCAATTTTCAGGCTGGTCAAGCTAATGCACTTGCATAAACAAACAGTGTATGCGTCTATTAAAATCTGCATTTGCTGCAATATTTACGTTTTACACAAGATGCAGCATTCAGCACAATCTTAACATCTGGATTTAAACGTGTGCATTAAGCAGTCAGTTCTAATCAGTCTTTAATAAGGAGTCTACTAACAGCTACACCTACACTGCACTGCTGCAGCCAAGCAGCAACAACAGTCTCAAAGCAAATTGCAATTTGCAGCATGGCTCTGAAGTTGTTAGTGCAAATAAACCCATTATCTCAACATGATGCCACAGCCTCCAAAATCTTTTTAAATAAATAAATCAAAACACTCTCATTATGTACAGAAATAACATTTCACAAAGTGCCTGGGACTTCTGGGGGAAAAAGATTGGAATTAAAACATTTTAATCACACCCACATGTAATAGTGGAGTGCCGGCTTATAGTAATGGGAGAAATTGTAAAGTGGCCAACATCTCACCACACTTAAATCACTGTCACAGATGGGTTACGGGAACATCGCAGCTCCACTTCCTGCATGAATTGGATTCATCCAGAGAGCTGCCCTGGTGAGCAACGCTAACTCAAGATGCGTGTTTGGTGGTAAACTTTTATTTATAAAGCACCTTTAAAAACTTGTTTACAAAGAGTTTCGCACTTTATGAGAACCACATTTTTTGTTACATAAAATAGCTCCAATCCACAAAAGTTTAAACAAGCCTGCTGCATGTTTAAATATGAGTGAGATTTCTGGTTTCAAAGCTGATACTTTTTGATACAAGTTTTGATACTTGTGATAGTGATGAATATAGATTTGTATATTTAGCATTTACTTTTTAAATATTTAACATTAGATCAGTTGCCAAAGGAAGTACTGCTTTAATGACATCTTTCAAAAGTGTTTTTAATGTTAGAGCAGAGAGCCGTCTGTCTGTCTGTACAGAGAAAGAGATTAATAATACATTTATACATTTACAACATTTGCAAACTCTACTCAAAACTTGAGTCAATCATTTGGCCTTGCTCTTAAAAGTCACGTGGAATAGTTGCCATGACTGTTAATTTTATTAAAATGTCTGTTAGATCCATTAAAATGACACATGCTGTAGTCCCCATTCACTTTTTTTGTATGGAAAAAGGCAGCATCAACATTCTTCAAAATGTCTGTTGTGTTTTACAGAAGAAAATTTAAGTTTAGTACAGCATATAGGCAAGTATATGATGACAAAATATTACATTTTGGGTGAACTGTGTCTTCAAGTGTGAGTGTGTGTAAAATGTAATTTCTTGTTCTAGCACGAGTCAGCATTCTTGCAGCTGCATTCTCAACTCTTTCTAAATGTTTGATGGAGCCAAAACACTATTGAGGTAATTGAGTTGAAATGTAATGAATGCATACGCAGGTTTCTCACTGTCAGCAGTGGAAAGAATGACAGAGCACCTAACAGATGTTTCAAAGGCTGTTTTAAAACAATGGTTAAAATGGAGGCTGTCAATTCATAAATGTGATTCATTAACTATTAATGTGATTATTTGGCTGCAAACACATAACATGTGTAGATAATAATTGAGGCTTTTAGTCCATAGTTAATTTTAAATCCTGCCTGGTCCACTTTCAAGAAAGATCCAAACTAGTCATCTAGGCTTAATGTGATGATCAATTGTGATGTCAAAATGTGATTTACACATCATTATTGGCAGCAAGTTAGAAACCAATCCAGTAAGTCCCAGCTATGCATTTTGTCTTGTTAGTAATTGTATCACTTAAGAACTGTTATATGAAAGTTATTTTAGGTGGTGGGTGAAGCAGCCCATCTGTGGTGAAGATGAGTCTTTCTTTAGTTCTTCTGGCAGACTGCGTCTCATTATTTAAGTGATATATCAGATGGAAATCTTATTTTCCTTGATGTCATCATATAAAAGAGTTCACTGTACTGTGAAACCAGACATCCTTAAAACTCTCTCCCCAGTCCAGAAAGAACATTTATTAAAAATAAACTGTCCAGTCATTGTGAGGAACATGGACAAAGACAGATATTGTTTTATTAATCTGTCACAGTGATGAAGACTTTGCAAAGATGATGTTATTGAAGGATGGAAGAAAAGCTATTTTAAACCCCACAGTAAGTCTGCTATCCATGTGTGAATGGAGCAAAGCATTGGTCTTTGAATCTGAAATGAATCAATTTAGTTTAAAGGGTCAGGACAAATATATTAAAAAATACTCGTAAAAAAATTACAGCATTGTAATTAATACTGTTAAGCCATGTCTCTGTCAGGAATATATAAAATACTGCTTAATACAACTAACTTTCTAATAAACAGACAATTTTTTGTAATTCTACAAATTTAAGAACAAGACCAGCTCACTGGCAGGTACGGCTGAACGCTGAGAGAGAATTTAGATCCTGTGCAGTGATTGCTGAGCAAATGCCTTCAGTTATATTTTCAGTGAGAGCCAGCCGGAGGGTCACTGTGGGTGTGGTGCCTGGTGTTGTGGGTACCACTGTTTTTGTTGCTCTTATCACAGCTGTTGAATAAGCCGTCAGATAGGAGCATTTGAACCCCAGTGATGTTTAGATAAACCTGCCTATTTTAAATCGGTTTCTCTGTTCCCAGAATAGGATACGTTTTCCTACTGGGCAGTGAAGGAATATGCTAGCTAACTATTAGCACTGTTCTCTGTGTTGTATTCCTTAAAAGAGTCAATTTCACTTGTTTTTTTCCTAGAAACATTTAAATATCCATTAAACCAGATGATTTCTTCCTAATTAGCAAAACAGTACAAGACTTCCTTTCAATACTAGATTATGAATTTTAGTGTATCATTGTAGTATTGTAAACATATATGTGTGTTTAACAGGTATGCAGTGCTGTGCACAACCAGAACTTCACAGTGATTATAGACCACAAGTCAGGCCTGAAGGCAAGTCTGTTTCTGAAGATCACAAAAGTCTTCTCCCACCAATGGGGCAAACCCGTCCACGAAGAAGCTCATTGGAAAGGTAATGTTCTCGGTGGCTGCTCACCTATGGCTAGTCTCAGAAAATGAAACTATGTGGTGTTTTGTTGGTTAACCTTGTTTGTTGGTTAATGCAAAATAAGCCTGAGATAATTTCTTTAGTCACGAAGGATGTAGTAGGTTTTGGATGTTAGTAACATAGCTGTGAGGATCGTGGTAACAGTTCTACTTAAATGCTAAGCAATTAATCAATTTCTCTGTTAGCATATAAGTAGCTCTAGGCTACCATGACCAGTCAGTGACCCCATGACCTTCAGGTAGACTGTGCAGAAGTTGTATATAGTAGGAGAAAAATGAATGCTTGTGTGAACAATATCAATATCAAATACGCTAATGTTTTTGGGGCTTCAGTTATGAATCACATTAGACACAGTGTGTGATATAATGTGTGATATAAATGTGATATAAACGATGCTGAAATGTTAGGTCATCAACTCTGGCATGTTTTTTTGACTGGAATTATCATATATTTATTTTTAATATCACAAAAGTATTTAAATTGTGAAAGTATGTTTGTACTCGCAAACTCAGTCCCCCATTGAAATGTTGGTTACACAGAGACATTTTTCCCACCGCACTCATGCACTGCAGAACTGACAACACACAAATATATGCAAATGTTTCTCTCTCTATAAACAGCTTTGTGCTTCAGTAGAAAGTGATAAAGAGGAGCAGTGTGAACTGATAAGTGCTATTTCTCCACCACCACATGATTTGGAAAAACATGAGGGGTGAAATCTCTCTTTCTCCCTCATACATGCCAACAGAATGTCTGCAGAAATCTGTCCTGAAACAAGCACACAAATTGTGGGGTAGGGAGGAGTGGGGTAAGCTGTGCCACTTCTTGTTTGTTGTCCTCTAGGCCTTATATTGCATTCACAACCTGCCTTCAGTATGTGACCAGTTACCCCACCAGTTACTGCCATTTTAGGACAGATCGTTGTTTTGTCTTTTGATAATTTTATAATAGCTAAGCTGTTATTGTGTACATTTATTCATTATTTATTCATGTTATGTCATATAATTCACCACTGTGTATGATTTTTAACAATTTTAGACCAGTGTACATGACTTGTGTAGAAAATGTACATGCAAGCATAAAAATCACCCTTATGTTCATATCTAGGCCCTTTCTAGATCTTTGTTTATGTCACCAACATTCTGAACAAACAGGTCTCCCCACACACACACACTGGTTCCTGACTGGTTTCTGTTTACTGTTGTTCAGGCATGGAGCGAGACTTTGAGAAAAGGTTTCCATTATCTTTGCACCCTGATGAGAGGAGGCACAAAGAGAGATGTGTGGTCTTGACTGCTACAGTATTTCACAGCAAAACAAGAGCGAATTCACTGCCTGCAGCCAATTAAAGTGCAGAGATCAATGCCCACCATGATACCAGCACTGAGCTCTTTACATTAACATGAGTCTGGGATTAATGTCTTGTTATTTTCTTCAGTATTACTTAGTTGCATTATATAAGCGATTCCGCAAATTGAAAATGCGGCAGTGAACAAAAAAAGCCAAGTAGTTTAAACTTTGAAAACTTCAGTCAAGTAATGCAGCCAAGCTGATTTAATGCCACTTTTAGACATTTGTTTAGGTTTTCAGACCTTAAAACAACATTAGCTTGATTAGCTTTTTGTAGGGGCTTGATGTTTATGAAGGAGAGATCTGTTTATATGTATTAGTTTTGTTAGCACTGCAGATCAGACCCCTCACATGTAAAATCATCTGATGTCACTGTCCATGATGCCCCAATCGGACCTGGACCTGATATTGATAACAGTAATTGATGTCCTTTTAAAATAGCTTTCCTACCAATAAGTGCCAGTACCTTTTAACAGAATGTTATCTCTTCCATTAAAGGATAACATTCAAAAATGACAGTTCAGTCATTATTAACTAAACCTGACCATTGTTACTTATATGAAAATGAGTAACAAGTTCAGTCTTCAGAAATCCTGTCTTCTTTTATTCCGCACAGAAGCAAGCAAACAACACAAGTTAAGAACTGACGTAAGCTTGTTTGTTTTTGGGTAAACCCTTCCTTTAAAGTGTGATTATCAGCTATTATAAGACAAAGATAAAGATGAAGATTTCTCACTGAAGAATGACAATCTCTTGGCAATCAGTGATGCTACACAACATACAAGGCCGGGCTTTCGTTCTTGTTCTTGTATAATTTAAATCACTCAGCCCACACTGACATAATGTGTGTTCCTTTCTCCACTGCACTCCTGATTTACAATCCAGAGGGGAGATGGAAGAATTGACAAGCTCTGTGTTTTGGAAAGCTCTGCATCTCATTAGCAGAGGCTTTCTGGTTGCCCTGGACATGATATTTGGCAGTGCATGGAGCATTACTCATTAAAACAGCACTCCTTGTGGAGTGGACCCGTAAAATAATTCTTCCCCTGCAACTGAAAGACAACAATTCCTGTTCCACTGACACATTTGTGTAACTGTTTTGTTTTCCCGCCATTACCCACAAGTCAACTCGTCCTTTAAGCAGAACCCCAGTCATTACTATGTTCCTTCAGAAAATGTATACATTGAATTCACTGTATGTAAGTCTCTTTGGATATAAGCGTCTGTCGAATGAATAAATGTAAGTGTAAAGCAAACTATAGTTTGAGACGACTTGGAGAGTATAACTAATAGGATCGAATAAGGTTGCTGTGAGTGAGGCAGACTGCAGTTTGTGTGTCTGGAAGACATGAAGTTCTAATGGCTATTAGAGATTTCCGTTGCCATTTAAGTACTCAGCACTTAGCAGACTGCTAAAGGCAAAACACTGGTCAGTTGCTTTGTGTTGTTTTGGTGCAGTTTGATATGGGAATGTGAGCCAGCAAAGGGTTTTGGGTTGTTGTGTGTGGTGTGTGTATTTGGACTGTTAGGTCTGTTGTTGTTTTTACAGCTCGACACAGATGGTGTCCAGGGACTGCTTAATAAATATACACACTTAATACATAACGTAAATATTAATAAATTCATGCGTTAAACATTCATACATGAGTGGAACACTATACACATACATTTACATACAATACATACAAACATTTGCACATATTTACTGACTAATTCATTCTCATGTAGATACAAAACTCAAGTGAAAAATAATAAATTCAAATGTTTTGTGTCAGCATGTCAGCACAGTTTTAGTTTTGATGAGTCAACTAATGGTAATATAAAGTGTGTGTGTGTGTGTGTGTGTGGCATAGAATAGTAACCTGTCACTATTTTATGGAGCATCATTCAAAGCTGCTGTGTAAAAAGTTTCAGCAATGCTTTCATTGCATTTCAAGGCTAGTCTTCTCTCTCCTTATTTTGACTGATGCTCTATTAATGACATCACCATCTCTATCTAGCCTGTACGTTTTCATGTGTATGAGAATATGTATGGGTGTGTGCACCTGTGCGTTTATCTCCCCAGCCCCCGATGGCTTCCACAGACTGTCTGCTACGGGACTGGAACGCTTGATTCATTAGTCTGTCAGCCTGTGCCTGAGAGAGTAATGCTTTAATGCAGGATTAGAACAGGGCCACCAGTGTTAGCTCTGCAGGGAAATAAATACATGGAGGATGTGCCCCCCCTAAGCTGGCCATTAGTCCTGCAGTCAGCACCGCCATCATAGATTTGTTTGTCTGATTCCTCTGATAGGTCCTTGCTTAGCAAAGACTGCTGTCTCTCTTTCTCTTTATTTTTTGATTCTTTGTTTTGCTGCTAAGTCACTTCTGCTTGGCCGTGGTGGGAATGAAGAGTTGCTGGCATGTTTTGGGTGACAGTTTTGAGGAGACCAAGAGAAATATATTTTCTGTCAGTCTAATTTTGATGTTTTATTGTGTGGAGGAATGCTGACCTCACGTCGCAAATGCTTGTTATGGCTGGAATGTGCGAACAAGCGAACTGTTCTTGTGCTTCAGAAAGGAAAGTTTTTTTGAAATTGCTCTTTAAAAAAGGACTAGTTTGTGAAAGATAGTTTAGAAAACTGAACAGATCGGTTAGTGGAAGTGATGGCCATCAGAAACCCATAAACCCATTTCCCTCAGATTATCATTTATTACTATTTTAGTGTCAAACCATTAGTTTGACCAGCCAATCGTCACAATTATCAGTAGAATTATACCATTTCCTAACAATTCATTGCAGATTCTCTTTATGGCTCCATTAGAAGGATGCCTCATTTTGCGGTGAACTTGATTTCCAGTCAATGTGGCCGGCGTTTCCTGTTCAGTGGTCATAGGAGAGCGAATGCTTAGGCTGTTTTATGACCGGCTCTCAGGCTCAGTGTGTTGATATGGAGGCGTGACTGCGAATATGAATGATCACTTTAGCATTGCTGCTCTGGAGGGTCACGCATGTACCAGAGACTTTGTGGCACAGATAGAATTGCAGCCACGCTCTTAAAATGGATGTGACGGCAGAAATGTTTATATTGCACTTGCAATTTCATTCGTGTAATCATTCGATTTTAAGGCTTATTTAAATATGGATATGAATTCACATGATAACAAGTGCTTGACTGGATTAATGCTTCATCTCATCTTGATATAATGTGTTAATAGCTTTGGTTTAAAAGTAATCAATGTACATTTGTGTATCAATGTTCCAATTTATGGTTTTAAAAGCAAAAGGAGTCTAATACCAAACATTTCAAGAAATTCTGAAAATTTCTGCCACATGCTTGTAATGAAAAAAATTGCTTTGAAAATTGCTGAAAAATAAAAAACTAATAATTTTTAAGTTACATAACAGAACATTATTTAGGGTCCAAAAAAGTGTTGCTTGACAATTTGTTTAGTAATTATATTTGTATATGATAAATAAATAATGTAAAGGCTTCTTTTGAAAGAATATATAAAATGTAAATAATTCATACATTAATGACACATCTCAATTAAACCCAAACATCTTCACCTGTAATCCTTCTGTCTATAACAGCCAAGCTTTGTATCTTGGAGACACAGACACGAGCCACAGCAAAGTACAAGACGAGTCTCAAAGAAACCAGGCAGAGTCTGACAGTTACCAGTAAACAGCCCATCCTTTAGGTGCAGGTAAGATGATATCTTCACATCATCTCAACCTTCATCTTCTGAGGCATTACAGCATATGTAGGATATTACTAAACATACAGAAGTGCATGTGCTAAACTTCAACAGACTGCTCTTGTTTTATCTGTAAAGCTCTCTTGTAACACATGGAGGTTTTCCCGCTCATAACAATAAGGGCTGTGAGGGATCTCGAGGAGGAAATGAAGATCACAGACTACCAGTCAGACATCAAACCCGATCTGTTCCTTCTAGCGCTGATTTAATTAAGCCAACTTAAGAACAGAACGCAGCCTTTCAAACGGTTTCTCTCAGACAGCTTGCCCATTTCTCTTGCTGTTTAATCCCTGCCTCTCCCTCAAAGATGTTACTGGCAGAGTGCTGAGGTATATTAGGGCTTTTCAGGAGCTGGGCAACCAGGAACCAATGCAGAGATGTGGGTCAAAATGTCACATGACCTGCAACAACTCAGGCTACCAGGTAATGAGACACATTATACCAGCTGTAATCATGTGATTAGATGCCATGTAGCCCTAATTTGTCACATCACATTGTGTATAGCAAATAAAAGAGGTATGTTTACAGAATGTTGTCTTTAGAGGTCAGTTTATAATAGAAATCGCTGCCATTGAGTTTGGCCCTTTGTTTTCAATACAGGGCCAGAGACTAAAATTAACAAGGCTTAGCAGGCAACGACAGAGGCCAGCTAGTTACCTTAAAGGACGCCACTGTTGCGCCAGCCGTTGTCATTGTTGTTGCTTTTTTCTATCTATGAAAGGCTCTCTCAGGAGTGGGGAAATCCTCCTATGGAGAGTTGATAATTGCTCTAATGTAATAGCTTTTCCCTCCCCTTTCTCTTCTTTTGCAGGCTATTAAGTTTGACCCTGAGACCCAACTTCCTGTATTCATGGACAGCTGCACCGGCTGTACTCTCTTCCTGAGCGTGCGCCCCATCATCGACCGCATCGGAACGGTTGCCAGGACGACGGCGTACGTGCCCATGAGAGGCCTGCCTGTTAATCCCATTTGCTAAAGCACACTCTCGCTCCACCTCACCCAAAAGAAAAGGAAACACAGGGCCAACGTCCCATTCAGAGCATTCGATTCCACTTATAATTGCTGTGTTAAAAATTACCTTTATTACAGAAATGAATAATTAGCCAGCAGAAATAATTGCCTCATATTCCCAAACCGGTTATGCTAGAATAATTGTTTTGGCACAAAAAGAGTTGAATTGCTTCAAAACAACAACAGTGCAATGTTGTTTTTTTGTCCCGCCTTCTAAAGATAAAGCAATCAAAAGTGAAATGGAGGATTGACTGCAAATGACAGTTAAATGCTGTTGTTTTATTTTATATAAATGTTAACAAATGCATATTATTCTAGGAAGTGTATTAATTGACAGTACAGAACGTCTCATTTAACTATAGAATTTGTTCTTCCTTTTATTGAAAATGTAAAAACAAGAATAACAACTAAATTATGTTAAGGGCAGTTTTGAATAATCCTAGTGGACTGTAAGAATTGTGTATAAGGCATATGTGCTTTGTTTGGTGTTTAAGGATTTTTCACAATAATTATTTATACCTTTATAATTTTTTAAAAGCACATAATTTTCGAAAAGCATACTGTTTGAAATGTTTGCAAGTATGAGCCTTAATTAAATTTAATCAATATTCATGTAGTTTAATTGTAAGTCTAAGTAGTTTTTGCAGTTAAATAATGTCAGATTGTTTTGAGTTTCGAAGCTCTACATTTAGAAAGCATTCAAATTATGTTTAGAATAGTTCTGTCAATGTCTTAATTGATTTGTTTTGCAAAACAAAGCATTCATTGCAGCTATTACGAACAAGTCTTTATGCCCACTATCTGTTATGTTAATATGATGTTCCTGGAATTGTTACATCTGTAAACAAAATCATCTGATTGGTACAGCGGACAAGACGGGGTTAATGAACTGATATCATTTTCATCTCCAAGATGCAGACCGTTCCTTCTCTGAGTAGAATGTGAAAAAAATGCTGCTTTTGATAAACAGCAGCCGGACATCTTTCAGTTTATTTCATCATTTATTATAACAACACAATAACAGGGGATTAGAAAGAAAACTGGGCTTCCATAAATCTAAAGTTTGTACAGGAGCTTTAATTTGGCCAGGTCTTAACTTACTGTGTAAAAATGTTTGCTTCTGAAAAATTAGCAACCAAACCAAATGTAATGAGAAGGTTCAGTAAACTCACTGAACTCCTCCATGCAGGATCATTACTGACTGCCAAAACCCTATTTATCAACTAAAAATGTGCATAATTTTCAAAAGAGCGTTAAGTTATGAACTATTTGCACTAGTCGTGCTTTTACCTTGTTGTTATTAAACTGAACTGTTGTATTAACTACGTAGCAAAACATCAGGTCAACAATGAAGCAAAGCTTTGATGATTTATTACAGCAACCTTTCAGCATTAACCTATCATTCATACATCACTGCTTTAACCCACTTCATCTGACTGCAATTAAGAAATGATGTGTCTGGACCATGGCCAAGTTTGCCAGGTTAAATTATTCATAAATGTTAATAAGACAAGCGAGAACGCTACCTCTTTTTTCTGCTCTCCCACCTAAGTGCTGTATTAGAGAAATAATATTGACCTTTCCATCGGGGTGCCCACATGTGACACCAGGAAGTTGTTGCTGTGTCATAATTTTCATGTATTTTCTTTGTTATAGACAGAACAAGCATCAATAATGAATTCCTGGAACCTCAGAGCAGCTAAATATTGAGGCCATTCTGAAGCCTTTTGAAATGATTGGATCGTTGTTATGCATTGTGCATCGCTAAGGTTTTTTCCTGGTGTTTTTTGCTTACAGGTATTCTTAAGGCAGAAAGGAATTCTTATGGGATTAAAAAAAATTCGAACCTTGTCTCTCAACTAGACCAGTAATTCGTAACTGTCCTGGGGCCCAACGCACTGCGCATTTTGTATGTCTGTCTTATCTGACACACTCAGTTCAGTTCTTGGCTCTCTGCTAATGAGCTGAGAATTTGAATCAGGCATGTTAAATCAGGGAGACTAGCTTGAGAATAACCACGCTAGCCCTTTAGTTTAGATGGAAATTCCAGTTGCTAACCAGTAGAGGGTACTATACTATGAATGTTACATTGACAACCTAGTACTGTTTTGAAACTGCAACTATGGTTCAATTTCAATTATGTAACTCCAGAACATTGTATTATGTTAGACCCAATGGACCAAGTTCACAAGAAAATATCTGAGAGCTTGTTTACATTAGCCTGGTTGGCCACCCACCAGCACTGCTTCCAATATACCAATGCCCCCCATTCCCTCGACACACCTGTTCTCTACAGGTCTGAAATGTCCCTCAGCAAATGTAATGTGACTGTATCCTGGACCGCTGTTACTGCCAACGTTGCAAACATGAATGTGACTATAATCATTAAAGCTGTTAGAATGGTGAGGCAGAACGAATTGGAGCCACTGGTGAGTGCTGTATAGAGCTCAACCTCTGACCTGGACTAATTGGCAGGAATCTGGCAGAGAGCTTTTCATTTCACTCCACTATAAAAGCCTGGAGGGGTGAGAGACAATAACACTGAGGTAGAGCGTACAAGGATTGGTGCTTCACTGAAGGCTCAGGATGGGCAGAGTGGAAAACACAAATTTTGCTTGTTTAATTATGTTGTTTTTTTGTTTTTATTTAGCAGGTGATTGTCTCTCAAATTAGAACATGCAATTTATGACTAAGTTTCTTTGAAATGTAAATTTTAAATAGTTTGTGTATTTAGCTGTACATTTGTGTAATATCAGTCCTTAAGAATCTTACTTAAGATGCAGCAATGGCCCATGTTAGTGTTTGCAATACTCTGGCTCCTTCCCAGCCATAAAGATATAAACTCTTGTTTGCTGCTTTAATTAAATTAGACTGGTGGAGTTAGGATGTCTGTGGAACACTGGCCAATACTAATTTCATTATGTCAGCCATTACACCGCAGCCCGGTCCTGGTCTGCTCTCCCCATGCATCCCAGAGTTGGATCCAAGCTGATTTCAAAACGCACCTCTCCGCCAAGTCTTGGCACACCCCTACAGCTTTACAGCCTCTGTAAAAGCCATCCCGACTCTTTCTTCACACCCTCTGGGTAAACTCTGTCTTCCCTGTCAGTAAATTCACTGCGTGTCCTTCCACAGTGAGGGACATAAGGAACCTACTGGAGTCTCTGTTATGAAGATGCCAAATGCTCCATCCCTACTGGCCTGCTGGCTGGGCGCGGGTCGTCTCCCTGCGCCTGGATCGGCCAAAAGCAGATGTTAAATGGCGCTCCCCTGACAAACGCAATGATAGATGGTAATGGAGGTAATTACTTTAAAAGGGGATAAAATGGTCTCTAAGCTACAGCCTATCAGCAGTGCCGCAGGAGCGCGGAAGTGAGCGAGCCTGCGTGCTTTTCTGTAAACCCGGATTTCAGCAGATCAATTGGATTTCTGAGTTCACGAAAGCAGATACGATCCGATGTTAATCCTCATTCACTATCGATCTTTACTTTTACAACCGCAATAAAATAGATTTTACAGTACTGTCAAAATGGGCCCAAATGAGGGACAGGGAATCATCTGCTGATCAAGTTAAACCTGATTTTATTCTTTAGCAGTCGGCATCGTGCTGAGATATAGCATCACCATAAAGCATCATTTCAGTTCAGTTTTTATATCATTTATTTTGTTATTATCATGACTAACATTCCCCTGCATCTCATCCTCCGTTTATTTAATTGTGTCTTTGTTATAATGAGCTCTATAAATAATTGTGAGTGTAATTATCTTTGTATGTACATATATATATGTGCTTGTGTTTCTGTACTTGTCTTGTGTGGGAACATAAAGTCTCATTTAGTTTGGGAAACAAACCTTTTAAAAAACGCTGTTTTTTGGACTGAAGTCAAATAAATAAAACGATAACACGCTACACTCGATAACATGTCTGATGTAATTACAGTAATATCATTGCCTGAATATAAGATCAAACTATCACTCAGAATAAAGAATAGTCCTTTAAAGAATCTCTTTATGTGAAGGTAGATGGATTGATAGTGAGATATAATCTAAACTGCATCTGATAGATCAAATCTGTCTGACTTATTCTTGCGTTAAATGCATTTTAAAGTTGTTCTTGTCGAGTCACTCAGTTGTACATAAGTATAATTACATACCTCAGATAAGCTGATGAATCGAGCTGATGTTTCCATAGGCAAAAGATAATAATTGTCTATTTTTCATTTTGTGAACTGAAAATGTGTTCTCCTCCAGGTGAGCTCCTGCCCACTGTACAGGCATCACAACTTATAGACAATCTCTTCAGATAGAAGTAAAGAAGGAAGGCCATCATGTTATTTTGATACAGATCAGGGAAATCACTACCTCATACCTAAATTGAGAGAGTTGCCTAATCTGTGAATAAACTTCCTGTACGTTATTTTACCACATTTCTGCTAAGCTTCTGAGTCTAGCTGTGAATTTATTGTAGGTGATGCCACATCTCTGACTGAGCAGGACTGTCATTAACACTCTGTAACTGTTGATATGCAAGACATAAGAATTCACTTTGTATAAATGCTACACAGACAAATACCAATTCTGCTGTACATAAAACAAAATGTGTGAAGACATTAAACACAGTTTATGAACAGCAAGAGGGCTACAGCTCCTTTGCTTGCAATAAATAGCAACTATATTTTGCTCACTAGAATATTCTCAATTCTTAATGGCTGTGACCTTATACAATTACAGGTGTGACAAATGAGTAACTGTCATCAAATTGAAACTGATATGTCTCACATAACAGAAAGCAATTAAAGGGAAAAATAGTAATATATAGAGAACAGCTGGAGATATACTAGATATATGGAGAACGATGGAATCTGTTGACATTTGGGTCACAATTACTCTATGCTAATTAAATCTGCAGCGTATCAGAGAACTTTTTATTAATTCAAACCCAGTGCAACCTCTAATATCAATGGCAATTTCCCAAAATAAAGACAGTGAAACGATCATACTTGTCCCTCTTAAATATTTTATTCTCCTTGGGATATTGTTCTGACACTCTGACCTAAAAACTAAGAGCAGGACAATGGTATTATTTCTGTTTTTACAGTGGTAAACTCTCAGCTAGACCAGACATATGGAAATATGTTGTTACGGTACAAAAAAAACGCTTCCATTTAACACTGCATAAAATTTCACTGTAATCATTTACAGTTCTGCTATTTTTATATCAGATGATAGAAATAGAATAGGAAATATACATCAGAACTAGAAAATATAGATAATTTGGTTTGTTTGCAACTTGTGTTTGTCCAACTTAATTATTTTTGTGTTAAATATAGTATCTTTTCCTTTACATCTACAGCACGTACAAATTTAATACTACAACATCTTGCTAACACAGTATCATCTTTTTTTAATTAGTAAATAAAAAATTGACAATACGGAGTTGTGTTGTCCCACCTGCTGGTCTTTGAGCTTTCCTCAGCTGGCATGCGGGGCGCATGCTGCTGGCCACTGCAATGCAGTTCAGCAATTTGTCAATGCATGAAGTGCATTTGAGCGCTTACCCCCAACTGCTCCACGAGTGCTGTAGTGCTGCCCACTACTCAAATGTGTGTTCACAACTCACTACTCCAATGTGTCTGCACTAAACACACTAAAAGAACAAATTCTAAGCATGGGTCACTATACTTGGCCTGCACTTACCTTCATTCCTTGTGTACTTTGAATAGTATTACAATATTACTGTTTTATGTTACAACATGCTTTATATTGCTGTATATTTAATGGTGATAGCACTCTTAAAGGTAGGACCCACAGCTTTTTCAATATAAATGTGTAAGCATAGCTTGACAGGCAAATATGATGTCCAATCACACTCATACCCCTTCCACAGGGGTTTGTGCCCTGCCACAGCAGATACACATGTATTTAGATGTTACTTAAGTGTTGGACACTTAGGGTTTGGAAAGAATGCATCAAAAACCAAAGCCAGGTGAGCTATAGAGGACAGTAGAGGTGGAGAAAGAGACAGCTGATAGACAGAGGTGAATGCAGAGTGAGAAGAGTTTATTTAGCATGCTAGTGTAAAAGCGCTACACCACACAGGGACCATCAAGCACAATCTTGGTAGAAAAATGAACTTTTAATTGGGCCACTTCTATACTGAACTTTACATTCCTAAAGATGTAAAAACGTAACTCATGTAGCAAATGTACACAATGCCACCCAACCCCCCAGTTCCCAAACCTTCACCACAAAATATTCCCTCAAACAAATGATTTGGAAAAAGGTCATCAGTGAGTGAATATCCTTAAACAACTAATAACAAAGACAATTAATGATCATTTAATTGATGTTATTTGTTTTTTTTTCATTGTTTAAAAAATTCCAGAAGTCAAATAAAACAGTTTTGTACAACACAGAATGAAATAAGACTAAAGGCACATTTACTTTGGTCCCAACAGTCGCTAAATCAATGTGACATCACAACGTCAAACTTGGTCAATCTGACACATGCAACTGCCGAGATCCATCAGCACATGCTCTGATAAAAATTGGATTTTCGTTTAAAAAAACTGGGTAAAAGAATTCACTGAAGCAAAGACTATACATTACACTACTCCCCACTGTCATTGTTTCATCACACGTTTCAATCACAAGAAGTACCTTGGATGCCTGATCAAAACAAACAAACGAAAAAAATCATTATATCCCCAAATAAGAAATTCTACAACGAAAATGTACAACCGAGTATATTCCATCAAATTCTGATTTAGCGGATCCTAAACAATTGAGGTTTTGCGTTTGAAACAAAGCAAGCTAGCTAGCTTTTAAAGCCTGAACTGGTTTCAATGTAATGTGCCTCAACTTTCATCTGAAACAGCGGGAGCAAAATGATGATGCTATTTGCTAAGGCACAGTTTTGTCAATTCTTTGTGAAACAAGAGAAACAAAATAACAGCTGTCCAAAACAACCGTAGGAGCAAATACAGAGCAAATGTTCTGTTTAACAGTGAAGTTTTTCATGTGGTGTTAAGGAATGCCTGGTAGAAAAAACTTTCACTTCAGGCTCCTGGGGAACAGGAGACACCAGATGATCTTCAGATGGTGGACTTTGAGAAGGACACTCTCAGGCGATGGCCACGCCCCATGTCATAGTTGTGAAGGTCAATAAGCGCTTGAATTGCTTCTTCCACTGTGGCCATCTGCAGCAGAGCCATTTTGCGATCTCTGCAATTAAATCAATCAATGTGGTGGCTTAAAACTGGTATTAATGCACATAATCAAAAACAGCATTCAGCAATGGAAAAGGTTCTTACTGGAAAAACTTAAAGGCTTTCACTGTTCCGCCAGAGTTTGAGAACAGCAGGCGTAAATCGTCCTCTGTCACATTCTCACTAGAGGGGAAAACAAGTAGTTATTAGTTTCCTCACAGAGTAAAATGTTGTCTTAACACATGAGCTAATAAACAAACCCCAAAAAAATTTACTTGTTCAAAGACACCTGAACTCCAAGGAAAAAAAATGGCCATTAAAATACATACAGCTACCATTCAGTCTTCACAATTTATTGCACATTTTACCAACAGCTCCTATGGTTTAAACTAGTGTTAATAAAATGTACCAGAACATTGTTTGGAAGAACATTGTTCAGAAGGTTCACACTGTCTGCTGCAAACTCACGGGATGTTGGAGAGATGAAGTGTAGCTGAGGGGGGAAAGATGTTCTGGAAGTTCTTAGATCCAGGCTTCTTGAAGCGATGGAGAGGAGAACTGGTAAAATCCTTGGTCAGACCTTGATCATCTAAACCCTCCCTGGGCAGCTGGACCGTCTGATGCTTGGACAGGGTCACACGGATTATCTTGCCGTACATCTTCTGCCCATTCAGGTGACTCATGGCTAGATCAGAAAGATACATTATTTTTGTAAATCTTGCAATCACAACACTTCCACAATCGATGCGCATATCGTTTGAAATCAGCCTTACCTAACTGGGCCTGGTTTCCATCGGACATCTGAATAAGAGCGCTGTCCTTCTTATTGTAAAGGATCTTCACACGCTGCACGTCACCGTAGACACCTTCAGTTAAGCAAGAGGCAGATGGAAGAGGGAGGGAAGGAGGAAGGAGTGAACCAGGAAGGACAAGTTAGTACTTCAGGAAGCTCCTGTTTCACATGAAAGGTGAAGATGGTACAAATCTTCCAAATGATCTACTCCAAAGAGTCCAAAACAGTGTTTCTAACACAACTTATTCTGATTACCCTCCAAAAACAAGCTTGTGTGATATGGCAAAGTTAAAACCAAAAGCCTACATGCAAAACAATCGACCATGCATTAATATAAGCTGTACGTGAAGAGAGATAGATAGAGCAAGATAGAGACAGAGGCTTCAACAGCCAAGGAAAAAAAACAATCAAAAACTACTAAATTTGAAATGTTTGGCATATGACTAAAAATTAAAATGGAAAACTGTTACACTTGTCCAGACTCTATAACTAACTATTAAATCATACAGAGATAAAAAAGAAACAATAGAATAACGTAAAAAGGTAGATTGCTAACGATAACATACCGAAGAGGGTAAACAGACTTTGGGGCGTAACCATCTTTAGAAGGAGAGAAGAGCAAGCAGCATAAGACAGGAAGAGAGAAGAGTCGAGGTAGAGCGGAGATGAACAGATCATCCATAACGGAGGGTGGTTTCCCGTAGAATGGTGAGGTGGTCATGGAGCATGGGTCAAGGCAGTTAATTGGGGCAAGTTGGTCCGAGGAGGAACGTTTGTTTTGGTTCAGGCACAAAGCATGAATGGGTGGAGGGTGGGGAGAGAGGGAGGGGGGTGGAAAAGGGGCCAACCAATCACAAAGGGGTAAAGAAAGCAATAGTAAGGAGTGGGAAAGCAGGAGAGAAGAGGAAAGGGGAAACAGATGGAAAAGGAGAGGGAAAACAGAAGCAAACCAGGAGTGTTTGGAAGCAGCGTGGAATAAAACAAAAACACAAAGAAAAAGTTGGAGGGGGACAAAAATAATATACAGGTCAGTACACAGGAAATGCAGGAGTTTGGTCAGCAAATGACAGGGCTCTCTTTATCTGTTTCTTCCCCTGACTTTAACAGTGCCAAGCTTAGTCACCCGAGACTGAATGTGGGCAGGGCACATGGAGCACAAAGCATGCAGAGAATGTGTGAGGCTTTAGTATGAGAAAGCAGTAAACAAAAACCTGTCGCTGTAATAAGACGGAGCCATGCAGCGGGAGGCATGAAAACCACCTTGCAGAGTTATGGCATCAATAGAGAGCATCGTGTTGACAACTTTACAAACCCACAAGTGTTTGAGAAAATGAAAAACATGATGGGGAAAGAACTGGGACACTTCAAAAAGACACAGAAATCATAGTAAGACAGTGTGAGAGAAATGAGAGAGGCAGGTGGGGCTACCACGTTTCATACCGACTTTGAATAGCTTAGAGAGAAGCAATGGAGCCTCAGGAGAGGAAGAGAGAGATACAGCTTACAGAGAAAAGACAGTTAGATATTACTTCAAGACAAAGTGCAAGAATGAGAGAGAGAGAGAGCAAGAGAGAGAGAGAGCAAGAGAGAGAGAGAGGAGAGACAGTGATCAAAATCTGCACAGAATGCACATAGGAGACCCTCCATTTTGACAAGAATCTTACTGAGAAAGATTTCAGTATATTTCTGCAAGTATAAAGGTAAAAATAAAGAAAGAAGTGCTACAGGTTTCATTTTATGAACTACTATTAACAGCTAACTGCAAATATACTGAAATGACATAGAACATAATATATGAACACACTAGTGATGAAAATGAAATACAGGTCAATCTGAGGTAAAGTCATTGTTCATCTTATGCACATTATAAAAGTGTTTTGGAATTAGTTGATCACTGATTCTTTACTGTTACTGTTACCACTTTGAGCTGTTAAACTTAAAATAAATGACAGTTTAAACTTTAGGGACCCTCAACTTTTCTTCAGCATCAACTTCAAAACTTCAAAATCTTCATGCAGGAAGACAGCAAAGTAATCATAAGACTATAATTTGAAAGGGTTAATTTGAATGCTGTTACACTGTAGACAATCTCACAATGGACAGTTAACAGTCCTCAACTTCTGAAGAAATTACATCACCAAAAAATTGGTGAATTTATTTTGCTGTTGAGTCAAGAGTTAATACTGCTGCAAAATGTCATGAAGACGATGCTAAAACAAATGCAGAGGGCCCCCCGAACTCAAACATGATGAGGACCGAACACACACAGACATACAGTGTACTGGCGACCCAACTGACCCAATGAAAAGACAGTGAACAGAGAGAGCAGGTGTGTGTTCAGGGTGTGTACTGACCTCCTCATTCAGATTGCTGACCAGCAGCACTCCCCCAGGTCCTGAATGTCCGGACAATGCCACCCTCCCTGCCGCTGCTGCAGCTGCCGCCGCTGCGCTCAGAGGGCTGATGGCTCCTGCAGAGTGAGACAGTAAAGGAGAAAAAAACGACCCATGTCAGGCAGCCAGTGAGCCACACAGCTCAGCATCTCAGCTGGATCTGCCCTCTGGCCATGCAGTCTGCCTGTCTGCACCAAGCGCATCCATATTCCCAGGCAAACGCCACACACCTCCAGCACACCCACATACCAGAGTCAATATCTGTTGTTAGGTAGATCACTATCTGTGTGGATTTTACACAAACTCTGGAGAAATATCTAAAAACAAAATTGCTTTTTTGGCCCCTTCTGCTTGCTGTAGTTAGTCACTCAAAAGCCAGTTCCGATTTAACTTGAGGGAACTTGTGTTTGGCAGTTTGTATTGCCAGTCTTTCTGAAATACGGCTCCTTAATTAGTGTGCGTGTCAATCTATTACGTCAGGCCCATAATGCAGGATGGAAGGGCTTATTGTTGCGGCTTTAGATTCATGCTTTGACAAATAGAAACACTGTTTATGAATCCTGCATGTCAAGTCGGGACAAATGGTTGGGGTGGTTTCAACATGAAAGCCCTGCCAATTCTGACAGCGCTGGAAAAGTCCTTGTCCTTTATAGGGAAGTAGGGTTAGAAAACAAAAAAGTAAATGGAAACATAGGTACCTCAAAGCTATCAAACATAGGTATATCATCTCCATAAGCTATGCAGGCAGGAAATGATGTCAGAGAATTCCAGGTAAGACAAGCCTTAAAAGACACATGAAAGCATTTATAATGCAATAAACCTTACCGAGCAGGGAAGTGGAGTCTTTGTTGAGGGCAGCCACAGACGGGTCCACCGGTGGCTGGCCATCTCCTGCAGGCAGCTCAGGTCGGGTATAATCTCGGCTTTTGTCGTTGTTGTATTTCACATTCAGATTGACCAGCTTGGAGAAGTCAATGCGCAAAGTGCAGCAAGAGTTGTATATGTTCTGGCCATCCAAGGACTTTCAAGAGAGGAAAGAAAAGAAAGACAGTCAGACAAACCAAGTTGACATTTGTTACTTCTGTGACAAGCGTGAACAGAAATAATTACAGCCAACGCATAATGTGGGACCCTGACTGAAAGCAATAAAACGCTACTCTACAATGACTACTCCAGTCATTTCATCACATAAATGAAAGGTACTAAACCAACATATGATTTTCTGATATCATAATTGCGATATCATAATTTGCCTGTAGTCATAACCATCACATTAAAAATCTCATAACAGTGCTTTGGCACATCATTACACATTTATGGAGTACGCAGTGCTTCCGATCCATCTCTTTGTACACTCACCAGTTTGGCTTGCTGGGCATTCACTGGATCACTGAACTGCAGAAGAGCCTGGAACTGATTATTTTTGGTAAATGTGATTATCTTCATGACGGTCCCAAATTTGGAAAAGATCTACGAGAGATTGGTACAAAGTTCTGTTAATTCAGAGGCACGAGAGTGTAAAATTACGTTGGCTTGTTTGTTAAACTGCAGTTTATTCCAGATGGATGCTTGTTGGGGGCAGTGACCTGCTGGAGGACGTCCAGGGTGACTGGGTAGAACATGTTGTCGATGATTATTCGCAGCACTGGACTGGGGGCAGGCGTTAACACACTCTCACCCGCCGTGTCTGAGCTTGGAGAGCCACCCTCCTGGACCGCTGACACCGCTTGCAGGACGGCTTGAGCTCGCTTAA
Source organism: Yasuhikotakia modesta (assembly GCA_036877545.1). Lineage (NCBI taxonomy): Eukaryota > Metazoa > Chordata > Actinopteri > Cypriniformes > Botiidae > Yasuhikotakia > Yasuhikotakia modesta. The sequence continues at coordinate 37,948 of JBAJNP010003431.1, forward strand.
GAAGAACAGCAAGGAGAAAGATGAGCACTAGCATAAAATGAAGTGTTTTCATGTGTATTCCATTGTTTTTGGAATGTTTCCTAACCTGGTTTAAAGCACTGTCAGTCTTGAGCTCTTTGTGGTTGGAGTACTGTATGAACACTGGGACATTACGCACTTGCGGTGTAACAGCTGTGTAGTAGTTCACCATGGTAACAGCTGCTTCCTCTGTTCCCAGTTCCAAAAATGCCTAATTGAGGGGATGAGGAAATGCAAAAACAATCAACGAATGGATGAGCAAAACCCTGTTCACCCAATTAAAAAAAGCAACATAATTTTAGGGTTTGGTTATAGATTCCACACATACCTGGTTTTTGCCTTTAAGCATCAGAATATTGGTGACTTTTCCAAAGGGCAAACCCAGGGCAATGACCTCAGTCTCAGAAACCTCGTTTGGAAGTTTCCGGATATGAATGACTCTAGATGGTGGGCTATCCATGCCGTCCTCCACCCTCAGTTTCTTACTGTCGCTTCCATTAGCTGTTAAATAAATCAAACACAGCATTCAAAACAGCTTGTTTATGCAGTCAATCTATTACATATATTTTCAAGTTTAAATGTTATCTCATATTTGTATATACACACATATATATTGTTAGTTCTTACCAGTGACTGAAGAGTTTGGACTGTTGTAGAGACTGCCAGACAGCAACTCATCTGAGCTTCTCTAGAAAGACACACATGTACATTGCAAACTCAGTAAATCCATAGTGATATTACTTCATATAAATGAAGTAACATTGCCATTATTGATTATTACCTGATAATATGGGCCCTAAGCGGTTATATGTCCTTCTGACTACTGTTATAATGTAATACTATATATCACTATTAAGACTTAAGACATAAACACTTACCTTTACACCGACTGCAACATCGCTTGCAATGCTGATGGATGAAAAAGAAAAATGATTGATGGTCCGCTTGTTACAGATTCACAAGCCACAACACAACACAATGTCAACACCATAATATAATAAATAATGTTTTCTGTACACACAAGCACCAGTTACACAAGTCATTGCAGTATATTGACACAACAAAAGCAAAATATTTACTATTTTATAAGCATTTCATCTCAAGTGCGTGCAGTCAGCAATGTCGCCATCTATAATAACAATGCACTTACAAACTACAATATTTAGTATTAAATGCTGAATCAAATATTATACATTATTAAAATAATTTTATCGTACATAAACATCAAGCTCGTGGAGTGACTATTATATTTCAGACAAAGGAAATGTCATACGCTTAGCAGCATCACCGTTAGCCGCAGATATCACAGCCAACACTGTTACGTTACTGTAATCCAGGTTTTATCGATATTCTGCTGGTTGTTTTAATAATCGGTTTATGCGCATCGCGTTTATCAATAAGTAAAACAACAGCTAATGCGCACTTGTTTATATTAGCTGATGTTGGCTGGTGCATCACAGCGATGCACCCGCGGCCTTGAGCAAGGATTGCGAATTTATTTCACAATGCACTCATAAATAACATGTCTGAATGTGTTGTGCGAGTAACGCTTGCTTACCCGTCCATTGCAGGGAAAGCTTTCTCCACTCTGTGATACCGATTGCAGGAGCAGAGATGCGTTTAACACACTCTTAAACTATGCAAGATGGAGGAAAGCTGTTTCACGGAATCACCCGAACACCACCGATGCACAGCCGAACACACGACCACACGCTTGGAGCAAAACAATAGGGTACAGGCAACTTAAAATGCAAGGTAAGAAAACCA
>JBAJNP010003432.1:0-39714 GCA_036877545.1 Yasuhikotakia modesta
ATACATACACACACACACACACACAACGTTTTATTTACTGGATGCTCTACGCTGTAGCCAATTTGTTTAAAAATAATATAGTTAAAAATAAGAATTCAGCCGTATTCAATACAGTAGCCAGACTGGTTCTCACCCCCTTTGATTTAGAAAGTAGAGCAGACTTTTTATTTAGATTTATGCGGCTCGTACCACAAACAGTGTTTCTTGACAAGGCTCTCAGTTTGAGTTTGTTGGACTTTTTTCCGTTGAATTACTTTAATTAAATGTGTACATTAACACACACACACACACATTGATCCTACCATCCTGTCTTCCATCACTTATCAGCTTATTTAGATCCTTATTGGCAGAATCCATCAGTCCATCTGATGCAGTCATTCATTTAGCTCCTCTGTAAACTCTGCTCCAGTCCTGCAGCATCCGCAACAGAATGACTGCAGTGGTTTATGTAGAGTATAACAATAACAGCACTGAAACAGGCTCACGGTAAACGGTGCTGGACAGATGGCTTCCTGGATTGCGTTTTCCTTGATCTATTATAACATCGCAGGATTCTTCAGTGTATTTAATCATCTGATGGCAGGTTGGTCCTGATTGAGTAACGCTAGCAGAGATATTGCGGCTAGATCCTCCCCAGTGGCTGAACTCAGGCATTTACTCAAAGGAGGTCAAGCCCACAGGACAAGCAGTTTTATATGATGGTGGTTTAAGTGGAATAAGGTTTTAAGGGCCTCATCTAGGAGCCATATTGCTTCTGTACAACTGATTTGGCCGGAGCAGGATAAATGTTTTATGAATAAAAACTTACACACACACACACACACACACACACAGATATATATTTCATTGCCCTGCCCCTAAGCCTAACCATCACAGAAAAAAAGACTTGTTCATAAACAATTTATAAACTTGTTCATGAGGACCTAAAAATTGTCCCCACAAGATCAAAAATATACTGGTACTGGAGGGAACACTTGGTCCCTGTAATGTAGTGAATACCAGGATCACACACACACACACACACACACACACAGACAGACATACACATTCATTCACACCTTCTCTTGTATTACAGCTCTGCTTGGCAGCTTTCTGCATGAGGAAGTGTTGAATTGGCTCTGTTAGTATTTGTGGTTGACCCCTTAAAATGGCTCTCAGTGCAGACATAGTAGATGGGGAGGACCATAAATAGCAGAATTCTAGGAATAGCAGTCTGAGGTTTATAGCTTTTGACCTTTACTGATGCATTATGGGTAAACGGTAAGTGCTCGCAGGCATTTAGAGTGCAGATGTCCTGGCTGGTGTTTGTCATAGTACAGTAGGTGTGTGTGTGTGTGTGTACATGTGTGTGATCATGTTGTTTTGGGAGGGATGCGCCTGTGGTGGTTGCCTTGGAGTGATATGGTCATAAACTTTCTCTGCACGCCTTGTGGGAGTTTGCAGACTGTTGCCTAACAACGGTGATCTCCCACCGCATGAAGACTTTCACCTTTACTGTTGAAAAGGATGAGCGGGAGAGAGAGAGAGAAGGAAAGAAAGGGGAGGAGAGAGACAGTGGGCGGAGGCGAGTCGGGGAAAAGGTACGTGTGGAGAATCTGTAAATTGGGGAATCCCAGATCTGCGTCTGTCTCTCACACACAGACCTTCATCTGACCCCACCCAGACCTGCTGATTCATTTGGGAGCTTTTTTCAGTCAAACATCACCTTTCTACAGCCTCTTAAATGACAACCACTACTGCTTAAGTTTGAGTCATTTACATTTAAAAAGATTCAAAAGTTGCCCTTAGAACTCTAGGATGTTGTGGCTGGTTGCTAGGCTGTTCCAACTGGTCGCTAGGGTGTTGCTAGGTGGCTACTTGCTATTCTAAATTAATATCCTAGGCCCTAATTTAATGCAAGTTTGGAAATATGGATATTATTACACAGTGAACTTCTTATCGCTTGCTGTTGAAAATTCAGTCAATTGCTCTCAAATATCATTTGTGGCTTTCATACAAACGGTGCAGGATAAGTTACAAACTGAATCTCTAACCTCTAATATGAGCAATAATAACAAGCTTGGCAAGATCGTGCCATTATTACGCCATCCTGCTTTTAAATTGATGTTGGAAAGATGACTCTTTTGTCTTGTCATCCCTGGAACAGCCTTAGACGTGTTAACAGACATTCAGCGATTTGTGGACCATTTTTAAAAATGATTTGTGTGAAAAGAGACATCGTGTAAAAGCACATGATGTCAGCCGAAGGGGCCAGAGCACTGAATCACGGCTGATATGCATCATGTAGCCGTGGTTAGAAACAGCTCCAGTGAATCTTTACCCAAGATAGATGAGTGGAAGCAATCTCATTTAAGCCTGTCAATAAAGCCATGCTTTCACTAGAATTGACCACATGTCAAGAGAGACCTGGACAGAGAAGGTAGAGAGAGAGAGAGAGAGACCCAAAGTCTGTCTGTCTTTTCCTGTGGCTATGGGCTAAATATAGCTAGTGCTAAAAGGTCACGTACCTGGTGGTGTAGAAGACGCTAGCATGACTACATTTGTCTGTCTTTGTTTCTCTCTCATTCTCTCTCTCTCTCGCTCTCTGTCCTGTGAAATGGATGTATTCTGTCATGCTTCATTAACGCTCTTTTCTCCACCCTGAAAAATGTCCTCCAATCTCTAAATTGAACTTTTGGGATGTCTGCTCTTGTCATTATATTAACCCCGTGGCATGTAGCTCTACAGGATAAAGGAACATGCATCTTTACAGTCAGTATTTTGTGCTGCATTAGAAATCTGCCTGATACTGTAACTCCAGAGCGCTGTAATACTGTATAGGGGAGTATGAGAGAACCTTTTGTGTGCTCCTTTTGTGAACATTGTGTTGTCAATCCCACAATCCACCTCAACAGCACGATCCAGAGAAATGAATGAGAAACGATCGCTCACATTTGCTTCACATGCACTAGTGGAAACGTACAGTTGTTGAAATTTCTGAAGCACATTTTTAAACATTGACTTGGATTTTCCCACCATGGCTAATCCCACCGTAGGAAAGCAACTGCTTTTGTGAATGTGTTTTTTTTTGCAATTACTAGCATGAAGAAAAAATATGTAGATGATGTTTTAAAAAATTCAGCTCTGAATTAAGCTCTCTGCAATACAAAGTGGGTCAGTAAGCGATCACACAGAATGCTTTTTCTTTTAAAATATGAAAGTCTAGTTTTCTGTCTGTTTCTGTATTGTATAATATTTCAGACTTAATTAGTTAGACACTGTTTGCTTGTAGTACAATCTGAAAATCATTTGTCTTGGCTCTCATTTGTGTTAATGGATTGCGACTCGTCATTATTAGGTGTGTGTTTGCTTATTAATCAGAGCAGAAAAGTGCATTAGGTTGGCAGAGCACACGCTGAACCAGGCAGTTCATTTCAGGCAAGATTCCTCCAAGACTCATTTTACCAATAATTAGACTAATTGTGTTTTGTTGCATTTCTCATTCATGTCTAGGATGAGTTTAGAGGCATGTTTGGTATGAACACACACCAAGTAATTTGATAATATTAATATGTTGGAATTTAAACATTTAAGGGTTTAAGGGATTGGTTTGTTAAATCCTTGTTACTTTCATTTTCATATCAATATTTTGTGTGATGAACGCAGTGAAATTTAAGTCAACATGAAGGCATGTATGCATTAACACAATTTGCTACAGCAATAGGAAAGTTTCTAAGCAAATAGTGTCTTTAAATTTTCATCTTTTTTTACTTGAGTGTACTATCCATTTACTTGTATTGGATATCTTATTTTGCCTGGTCAGGTGATTTCTGTCATTTGTAGCACCCATTGGCAACATTTGTATGCAAATGGTATTCTCTCAATTCATTTTCTGCTTTAAAATTATATTATAATAAAATTTTAAACTCTAAGCTTTGTGATTGGAGGGTGGCATTAAAAATGCAAAGACTATGATTGGATCAATTAATAAATGGTGGGAGGGGGCTGTGCCGTTAACAGATTGTTCTCTCTGTATTCCTCATTTGTAGTGTGAGTCTGAAAGCAAGCTCATATCGAAACTTCATAGAGAATAAAGTGTTTCTTTACCTTGCAGTGGTAAAGAATGGAGCGTATGTAGTTATATCAGAAACACAGATATCCTATCAGATCATGTTTGGCCATGGGCTGCTATCCATTCTGTGGCGTTTAGAGCGGTGAGCACCTACAGAGAGCGCCTGTGTTACGTAACCTCTGAAAATGACATAATACACTCTCTAATGATACGCAGCAAGTGAACGTCTTCATGATGATGTCATAGCAGGGTGAGGAAAGGACAATAGATCAATCTGTGTTTCATCACACACGGCCCCACCAGCCGGAACATGCGATTACCTAATGATTTTTTTTGAACGGGAGAAATGCCGCCTGCAGCGGTTCACAGGAAACGTGTCATCCGGACCCCTGCCAGATGTTTCCTGTTCCTGAATGTGCCGGGGGGTGTTGCGATTGACGCTATTTAAAAAGCGTGAATAGCTGAACGGTCTTTGTGTTTGTTTGTGAGCAGTATAGAATGTGGGTCTGAAACTGCTGTGTTTCACGGATGGGTCCTGTGTTTTATTGGCTAATTAAATCTGTGAGCTGTGGAACTGTTTGCTGTGTCTGCTTGAAGTAGCCCCATTTGACCACTTGAGGGCATCTTTGCTGTCTTAAGCATATACATGGAGGACATGCAGGTTTCTGGTGCCATCTGTCTCCTCATCCTCCATCTTTTCTACACCAGTATTCCACTTTTCAAGTGAATGTAGTACGCCATGCATTTGTTAGAACGATACCCAAATGTCTGCCATTGCTGAACATTTGTTGACAAGTTGTCACAGTGATTTCATTAAGAACAGCTCACTGTAAATGTCAAGGCTTTAAAGATTACATTCAAGATGTTATGGTGACTGACTGTTGTTACGTTTGTATTCGTTGAATTCATCTGTAAGGCTAAAATACTCATAACATTGTGAAATGTTGACTGTGGTGATGAATTGTTTAGGCACATTTTGCAGTGTGAGGCAGTGATATCACAGAGATAACCGAGCTGGTCTCTGCTGTGCTCTTGACCTCCCTCTTGTGGTTTTATAACAGTATAGCATAAAACAAACATTCATCACCACAGGCAACAAACATTTCTGTCCACTTAACTTACTGTTCTCATTGGAAAAAGTTTTTTCATACCATGCTAACTTTTTCTAAATATAACATTTTACTTTTCAGGTCTTACAGCCCAGGTTGTAGCTGTAATATATATTTAGACAAAATTTATTAACAATTTATAAAGACTTTCTGTGGAGGAAGCGACACACACCTGATCCGCCGCGGCTAATCCAGGCCAGAATAAAATGTACGGACATAAATCATTGTTAGCAAGCGATTATGATCCCTAATCTCTTAAACCCTTTATATAATTTCTGCCATTCTCATGTCATAGCTTTGCTCATGAATTAGTTTTGTTTTGACTCTCACAGATCCCCCTGCATGTATTTAACCTTCCGGTTAAGATTATTCAGTCTGTGTGAATTGTAGTGTTACGGCATATTATGTTTAATGGATGTTGTGTTTTCTTTCATGGAAGAATTTGCTGTGACAATATCATACTGCATTTATCATGAGTGCAAATGGCCTGTGTTAGCCGTGGTAACGCTCATGCTAAACAATCAGCGTGTTGAGAAGTGTGTGGCACAGGGTTATCGCACACGTTTATTTTGGAGAAATTGGAGAAGGCTTGACTGATAGGCAGCGGTTATATCTTAGTTCACACCTGTTCTGGGATCACTAATAGTATTACACAGTCCTTTGCCTGCTGCACACCAGACTCAACTAATCTCTTTTGCTGGCTGATAAGCAGGATCCAGGTCTGGCCTTTGTCTCCATGTTCTCTGCAACTGACCTTCCCTTGGCTTTCAGCATCTGGTCAGCAGTTTTTGAGGCTCTGCAGGACTCAAGGTTCTTCTAGACTCTGCAGGGACACAAATGTATTGAATCTCATTCAAGTCCAGATGATCAGAAACTTGGATAAGTCTGTAGCAGACAAGTTATGAAACCCAAAAACTAGTAATGAACTATCAGTAATGAATCAGCACAATTGTTAAACAGAGGGAAACTGATTAGCACTATTTAGATTTAATTTGCAAAATGCTGTGGCTATCCCAGAGTTTTGATAAACTGATCTACTAGCAAACCAGCCCTAAACCAGCACTAGCTAGCAAGAGTAAGCTTAGATAAGAATGGTATTTAGCAATCATGCAATAGTTTGTCTGTGAAACATAATAAAAATATATTAAACATTCCCTAAAATTCTGTCAAAGCTCTGAAATATCAGCATATACAAACTTTTAATTTAATTTGAACTATTCCTTCGATTCTGGCCCACATTAGCAATGCATGAGATCTCACAGCCTCCCTTGAGATTCTGTTTATGTCGCCTAAGATTTCTCACTGTTAGCCATACCAGATCATTTTAAAAGGAAGTGATATTTAAGTTTGCAACAAAGGTACAGCTCCTATCGATCTGTGGCTGTGCTAATTTTGAATGGGCATGACTTGGGTTTAAAATTACACTGCGATTGAATTGAGGTTGAATTAATTTTTAAGCAGGTCCCAGGTCAGCCGAAAGGATTTCAGCTCTGATAAGATGTATGCGTGTGCGCTTTCACGGTCTATTCTGTGTTTCTCTGCCTAGAAATAGGGACAAATTGGCACGGATCAGGGGGCTGTTTAAAGCTGATTCAGTCTGATTCATCATTTGAGATTCATAAACACCTTCCTCATAACCCGCGAGGAAGACTGACTCAGCTGCCTCGCATCTAACACATTAAAATCTGACCCTGTCAATCAAAAATCCTCACACACACTTGCCAAATGGAAATCACTAGCACTCAATGTGTGAATTCATTATTCATTCCATTTATTTTTTGAAAAATAAGCTAGTTTTAAGCGGGGAGAACAAATCCTTACAAAAAGCTAGAGTTAAAAAAAATCGTCTGTCATTTACAGATTCCACATTGGAAAAAAAACCCACTGCTCCCAGGTTGACCAACAGGGATTTAGCATGTAACTGCTGAAACAAGCAGTCCATAAAAAAGGGTTTAGATCGTCACAGATTAGGGATGGGCATTAAGCGGCTTGCTAGGTATTAGCATTCAATGGAAGCACCTAATAGAAATCCCTCTTATCTCCTGAATTTAAGGGAGCAGTTGTTTGTAGTGACTGTGCATCTTTTTTTCTCCCAGCTTCCATGTCTGTTCTGTCATGTTCTTTCTCATGTTTACAGAATATGGTGTGTGTGTGTGTATGTGTGTGTGTTTGTATGGGGGTGTGTGTGGGTGTTCTGCAGGTCTTTGTTAGGCTTTTAGGTGGGCGTGTTCTTGTTTGATGCCGTTTGGTTGGGACCGGCACAGGAAGTGGGCCACAGCATGTGGTGTGTGGGAGCGTATAAACTGAGGACTATACAGTAGAGGGCCGGTTCCTTGTGTGCCAACTTGTTCTCCATCAGGGTACTCTCACTTTCTCCCTCTCTTTCTTTCTGAGAGGTGTTTCAGCTGCTCACATGGCACTGCAGACAGTAGGTAGCCTCCATTCTACCCTTGGGCTTCACTGGGGATGATTGCATTAGGATGGCATCAGCGAGCATGAAGGGGGAAAAAAGGGATTCAACATTAAAATGATGGTGTCAGCTAGCAGGGGACGAAGCCCTGATGATCACCAACTGCCCAAAATTAAAACTATTAAGGTCATATGAAGGTCTTTATCGAAGTATTTTAACTTGAACTGAACAGACAGAAATTATTATTCTGGGGGTTTCTGGTGGCTATACGCTCGGATGTCCCTTGGGTTTCCACAGGGAGATTACTTAGCCCAGTCCTTCTCTCTCACAGAGCTGAAACAGAGGGCTTTCCAGGCAGAGGATTAGCTCATTTAAATTCACAGTCTCTGCCCAGGGTTTCTCGGATGAGCATGTTTTTGCTCCTCTGCTGACGAGACAGTTTTGAATGCTGCATACTTAAAATGGGATCAAAGGACAGACAGATATGTGAGCGGAATTCTTAAATGTTATCCGTGGAGCTGCTTTGTTTTCTAGATCTGACTATATCCCTCTGTTTGGAGCTGATCCCAGCCTTTTGCATCCCCTGGGTGGAGTAATTGTGTGTGATGCCTTCTAAGATCGCTATGCAACATATGGCAGTGTTGACAAAAATCAATTGCATTTTAGTATGTTTAATGTTTTCGATGTATAAAACCTTTTTAGTTTGTTTTATACTATTTTCTCACCCAGTAATATCATTTTCTCACATTTCTGTTCAGTGAGGGAACTTCAGTGCTTTTTTTTACCACACTATAGATTTTAAGATTCAGCAACTAGGGTATCACAGATAGATGACTGTCACAATACTGTCACACGTCTAAGGGTGTTGAGGATTCTACGTAGGGCAGCGCTCCCAATGCTCTCACATGTAGAACATCTCAAATCCAGAGCCAGTAATGAAAAAATAGGTTTTTAGATTATTTGAATTGTGTGAGGGATGCCTGTCCTTGAAATGGACTCTGGGGTGTTCTGGGCATTGCTAGGTCGCTGCTATGCTATTGCTATGGTGTTCTATCTCTAGCTATAGTTTTAGTCCCTTCTTCATTGTAACTTTATGAAATTGATTTTTTTTATTCACCTTTTTTCACAGCCATTATAAAAAGTCCATTAGTTTAAAAAATAATAGGACACCTTTTTTAAAACTCTATTCAGTTTGAGAGATGATTCATGGATTGTAAGTGGTGTGGATCAAGTTATTCACTGAAATATAATACTCACGGTTGGGGTTTGTTTAAATCCCTTAGCAAGCACCATTTATGAATTATATTAGAAAAACTGTGTGTGTAACATGGTGTCTTCTCTACAGATCACACATTAATAATACACATTTATTCATGCTAATTATTTCAGACACAGAGATGCAGGTTTTGCCGGTTGACTGTTGGGTAAATAATATGTGTGGCTGTTTAAAGGGACGCGTCCTTTCTTATATTTCATTAGGATACATTTGCCGTTCTCACCTGTGTAATGAGATCTGTTGTTGATATTTAAATGTCAGGCTAAATGGCAAAACCCTCAAGCACAAACAGACTAGTATTGATCTGCTGGATTCTCTTGTTCTTGTCTCATTAATTTAAAATTTGATTTTACACAAGTACTCATTTCCTTTTGGCTTTTAGGCTTGTTCGTCACTTTTTTATGGTTAGTTTTTATACTGTTAACACATTTAAACTATTGTTTGCATTTTTAGAAGTTTAATCAAATAATGATTTAAGATGAGGTTAGATATATATTCTGCTTTGTAAGTCATCCAAAGTGAATGGTTTAATGCTTGTGTACTGCATATTTTGGCAGAAAACTAGGTACGTTTTCTGTTTACGTTTTTACTACAAAAATAGTATCATAGGGTAATGTGGTCCTTTAAAGACATGACATTCATGCTCCTGATACGTGTTGTGTTAGTATAATGTTTTTATTAGCCATTTTGTTTGAACTATAATAAAACCAAACGGCTATCATAACATTTATGCTGTATCCATCAATATTTGTTATTCATTGGCGTTTCAGTTGACAGTTTAATTTCACCAGAATTACAATATTATTGTTGTTACATTGTTTATGAAACTCAGACTAGCTCTCTGTAGATTCACCCTCTAGCTGCATATGCAGAAAATGAGCATGAAATTTTCTTTCCAGTTTTGTTCTCGCTTTCGATGCCACATGAGATAATTTCCTCCGAATCAGGAAAAGCCATTTCTATGTCACCTAAGCAGAGCACAAATTTCTCAATTTCGTCTTAATCCTGTGATGGTACTTCTAAATCTAGTGTGCTTTATTATCTTAAGCCATTACAATAGACAGAGAGATTTGCAAAACATTGCAGCTATTCTCCCACCATATTTACTGTCTTTAAAGAGTCTTCTGTGTCTTCAGCTTCTCAGAATGAGCTGGTGACATTTCAGAAAGCCCTTTAAACCCCAACGTCAACACCAACACTAACCAAAAATCATTACTATCTCTTCAATTAAATTAAGCTCTTTCTCCCACCCTGACAGTGTGAAACAATTTGATTTGGTCAAACAAAGTGCTAAATCTCTTGTTTTCTCCTTCTATCTCAGCATTTACAGTATGACGTTAACTCCAATTTACAACTGCTGTCCTCACAGCAGCTAATAAAAGACAGTCGGCCCTAAAGGCTCACATAGAGATACTATTAACTGGCTTGTTTATATGGTGTGTCTGTCTGCTGTGACATATCTTAAAGAAAAATGCTGTGCTAATGTTCTGATTTCTCCATGGGCTAAGATGAATATATAGTCTTTGTTTTTCTGGTATCATGTGGACACTGTACATTTATATAGATTATATTTTAATTTCAAGGTTTATATAAACGTTTTTTTGTATTTTGTGTGGTATTTGATGGTATTAACTAGAATGATTTCCGTTACATTTAGCTTGCAGCTAATGTTAATAAAAGACCAGGTGAGGACTGCGTGGGAGACTGAAGTTGGCTCACATTTATGTTGCGGATAATTAGTTGTACATCAGAAGTACTTCTCTTGAATTACACATCTGTTACGCATCTTATAATCTTTGAGCCTTACTACTCATGTGGTTGCCTCCTCATTAAACTCTAGGTAAATTTTGCATTATAAAAATATTTTGGCTCATTGTTAGAAGTTCAAAATTAATACATCATTATTTATAGAAGAATTTGCCTTTGAAGCCTCAGAAGAGATCGTCTTAGCCTGCTAAACAACAATTGTTTGAAGCAGGCAGTCAGATCTGGCTAATAATGTTATCTGTGAGTATAGACCCTATAAATGGGGCCATCGTTGACGGCCAGGCGGAGAAATGCGCCGTTTCCTCTGAATGTGCAATGGGTTTGCTATGGAGTCTCATACATTTAGGAGGAGAAAACATGTAGGTATGTTCACACTTTTATATTCATGACAGTGGAGTTTCTTTTTTGTGTTGTTTTTATTCATTATTTGTGTGTGCAAGTTAATTGAAAGTAGGGGGTAATTTTTATGCCTGTTCCCTGTTTGGTATGAGTTTTAGTCAGTTTGCCACAAACACTTTTTACTTTAGTGTAAATGCTTGCAGTAGTAAGACTGGAGAGAAAAGGGTCCAATTTTTGCATTATAGACTTTGCATTATGCATTATAGACTTTGCAGTTGGGAACAATGTCCCTCAGCTGTTTTTTGTTTTGTAGTTTGTGCTGTGATCTAGTTGCTTACTTATGAATCACTGGAGTAAAACTGTTATTTTTCTGTGAGCAAAAGTTGTTTTCAGAGACTATAATACATCTGTTTAGCCTGTCGTAGACAACATCTTTTGCAAAGGGTTTTTTTATTTAGTTAGTTAAAAAGTTGTATGTTGCATATAAAAATGTGAAACTTACACACTTCATGCAACGTATTTTCAGCCATATTTGATTTGTCTGTGAAGTATTGAAGACCCGTAAACCGTGAAACATGTTTGTTATTGGCGTTCATGTAAGTCGTGGTGTTGCTCAGTGATTTGTGGGCGCTGTTATAAATGGAGTCATAGTTAAGCTGACAGTGTCCGCTGCTGGCGGCTGCGCAAACTGCACTGACTGTCACTGGTAATAATGGTGTTATTTTGTCCCAATGCTTTTGCTGTCCAGATGTGATTTCTGTATGCATGCTTACAGAATCATTTCTTCCATCGTCTCACGTGTCTGTTTGTGTAACAGTTCAGTATTTACAGTGTAAGTGTTATAAGATCTGGACGCATTTTCTATATGTTCTGTATGTTCGCCCTACGTTTTGCTCAAGCGGTGACAGATCGCCGATGCCCCGCTTTGGGGTATCGCTTTGTTTAGGGGTAAAGGGTTGAAAATCCAGCCGTGGATGAAAGACTGAATATTTCATTGCAGCGACAAACAGCAGATGGCCCTCTTGAGTTTTTATTTTTTTAATTCCTCGTCTGTGATTGTGTTTCTCTGGTGATATTCATCTAAATGAGAAAATACTGTGTGTTATTGGGGCATGATATTAAATTGGCACCCCAGCCCTTATCGCAACACTCATTACCATATGATTAAAAAACGGGCAACAGATAAGTGGGGGTCCGTCGCAAAAACACCGTAACCCTTCGGTGCGATGTGGTTCACGGGTGTATCTGTGTAACGCCAGCGGTGGTTCTGGTTCGGTGGTCACGGTGGAACCTCAGAAACGCGATGGAGGTTCTGGTTCGTTGTGTGCGCGAGGGGCTTGTGGGTGGGGTTCTGGATCTGAATGCATTTCGTTGCATTACATATATTTGTCTGAATAGTTATTAAGAAGCTCGACCGTAAAACGATATGCATTGTTTTTGCGTAACGCTAGACTGAAGAGGAGAATCAATATGCATCTGTTCATGCCTTCATGTCAATGTTACGTTCGTAACCTTCTCCAAACACTCCGTTTTTGAGGCAGACAGTCATATTGTGAGAAACGTCTGCGGCTGAACAGCTTCAGAAAATAACACCGGCTCGTTTTGAGCTGGTAAGTGGACTCACGGAGCGATCCTTCCGCTGATAGCTTTACGGACATCGGCGGAGATCAAGGGAAGGGTGGGTTTCTGGTCTCTCAAACGGTGACGAAGGAGGAGTTTGCGGGTAAGACTTGTTGATGATCTCTGAGGCGGGAAGCGCGTGGTCGGTAAGACTTGTTGATGCCGGTGATCTATGAGGCTGAGGCGGGAAGCGCGCGCGCGCCTCACTCGCTCCGAACGGTCGAAGCAGCTGAACGAGCTCGAGCCCGAGGATAAAGATGAACGTTTCTTAAACGCGTTTCTTCCTCCTTCACCGGCTCGTTTGTTTATTTTTGGCACTTGCGCTGCTCGTTTTTACGGTCCTGCTTCGGGCGAAGACTTTTGATTTGAGTTTATTTGTTTGCTCGTTCCCGTCACACCGAGCAGACGTCATTCTCACCGGAGCCGGTCACCGTTACTTACGTTTCCCCATCTGAAGACACGCCGCTTTACAGAAAGGAAAAACGCATATCATTATCAAATCTGACCTAGAAGATGGCCGAACGGTGAGTGGTCGTCTGAGGAGACCCTCTTAAGAAGTATCTCAATATCAACAAAGAAAAGACATTCAAACTTACCTCAACTCATCGCCGTTTGTTTCTGCCCTTTTTCCTCACGGACTGCTCTCAAGATGACCGAACATCTGAGCAAAACCGGCGTGGCTATTTGCTAAACTTGACGAATATGTGAGACATGTGAATATGTGTAGTCGCAGGGGTCCACCTGGGAGAAGAAGGTGGTCGCGTTTCTCCGCTTGACAGCTCAGACACGAGAAACGCTTGTTCAGTCTCCGGGAGTGGACGTCGCTGTCCGGGGTGCTGAATCTCACCAGGACCGGGTTATAAAATAAGTGACGGATTAAGGATCAAGACGGATAAGTGACTATCGAGGGTGGATGAAGGGCAGAATATATTTCAAATCGTACGTTTGGACGAACCGGGCAACTCATGCAAGGACCGAGAATCGTTGTCAGGAATGAAAAGTAACCTGTAAACCGTGTAAAAATTGTCGATCATGTGAAATACGAACAGTTGAGTAATACTTAACCATTGTGTTCATTATGCTAATTCAGTATCTTATATCACCGTTCGCGATGTGTGACTATCTTTGATCGTCGTCCGTTCATATCAGAGGGCAGAGCAAACAAACAGTCGCAAAAATGGGACAATAATTGAGACAGATCGGGCGGTTTGTTGTTGTTGTCTGTGCTTTGTGTGTAAGGAGTTCAACAGCCTTGTTTTTGAGACATGGCAGCGGCAATTGCCAGCGGTTTGATCCGACAGAAGAGACAGGCACGGGAGCAGCACATAGACCGACCATCCACCAACAGGAGGAGGAAAAGCCCCAATAAAAATAAAGGGCTCTGCAACGGGAACCTGGTCGACATCTTCTCCAAAGTGCGAATCTTCGGCCTCAGGAAACGCAGACTACGACGACAAGGTGTGGGAAGTTTCGTAAAGCAAACAATATTTGTGCAGATAAGCAGTCTATGCAGGTGCATGCGGTGTTTAACTGCCTTCAGACAACAGATACGCCCACCAATTTCACATTCATATTTTGTTGTGTAGCTCTGACCAACACCAAGTACCTACGACACTGAGCTTCTGTTTGTTGTGAGGTCTACACGGTTTGTAGAATTTGCAGGGCTGGTTTATGCTTAAGTAGTTTATTAATATATTTTGTTGAGATTCAGTTTTACTGACAGCGTTCACATGAGTTCTTGCATCAGTCTGCAAACCTGTCACAATTCATGACAAACTCAACTTAAATCTATGTACGTCATGCATGGTGGTATTGTTTTTTTAGAAGAATGCTTTTTATTTTGTCCTCCATTTGTGAACCAGCGTAGGCCACAGATATTCAGAGGTTGATGTGATTATGATGGTTAGCTAGATATACGAATAGGTTCTGCAATCTCTTTCTCTCTCTTCCTCTCTTTGTTATACCCTTGGGAGGCATTGATGTTGAATTATTGGCACCTTTCATGGATGCAAGTCAAGCAGCAGGTGCTCAACGTGTTGCTGAAAAAAAACGCTATCACACGACCAGTAAACAACATCGAACAACAGCTAATCTAATTGGAAATGCCAGTGACACAATATTCAGTTTAGGTAAGATTAAGATTAAATCACACGCTTAATGTCACCCCAACAGGCAAATAGACAATTGTGGTGCATTTGTCATTTTCTTTATTTTTTTGAAGCAAAATATTCTTGGTTGTAATTCTTTTTAGCCGATTGTCTATTTATAAAAACATTGCAGTTCAATGACCATGACAGTTAAATACACATCACCCAAACAATCAGTACTGAACTTGCATGTTGGAGAGATTTTGTTTAGCCTTTTTAGCCTGTAAATAGCTGTTAGTACTAATAATATTGACAGACATTGATCAGACAGAGTCTGATAAAACTATAATAAAGGTAATGTGTTGACATGCTTTATATCATTGTACCTGTCGTACATGTGTCCAGAGGTGAATCTTACACAAATAAGTAGTGTGTAAAATATGTAGCTGTTGCCAGGAGAAACTGAGAGCAACGAATTAGTCCTGCAACGTTTCTGCTAACATGCACCTGTGATGACCAAACGGCCATCTTATTACAGATGGCAAACGGTTCATGGCCTCCCTTTACACTCCTAGTGCTAATTTTATAAAGAACAGGTTCTTACAGCACTTGTAAATCACCCACTAAGTCTACCCACATTGTTACTTTGAACCTTAACACTTGGTAATGAGAGAGGCATTAAAATAAGGTGTTTTTTAAGATGACTTCCATTGCACTCTTTGACTCCTGTTGTGTTGTTGCCTGAGTTACTTTTGACAGAGCACTCCTGGGATTTACCTCATTAATTTCCCATCGCAGCTCAATTTACAAAATCTTCAGTGAGCATATTCACAGCCTTGAGGGCTCACCAAGGGCTTTGTGAAGCTGAGAGTTGCCCATCCTGTCCTCCGGATAAGTAATGGTTAACTTGGAGGTGGTAATTTAGTAGTGGTCACAGGAAGGGCATTTTCAGCAAATAATCCTGAGTGTAGCCGTTTATTGTATGAGCGAGAAGCGAGAGGCTACAGTCACCTCCATTTTGACTCAGACTTTAAGTTGTGACATGCAGACAATCTGAGTCTCCTCACAATATGGAAATGCTTGAAGATTGCTCTGAGAAATGCTCTGAGACATTTTGCTTTGTGCTACTGAAATCAGAGAAGACACAATTTACTTGTCAAATGTCTGGTGGCTGGCAAGTAATGAATATCAGCTGAATTTATTTACAAAAATAGACATGCTGTTTCCTTGCATTTTGAGTGCTGGTGTGGACTATGACCCTGTGATTGGCTGGCACAACTCCCAGTAATAATCAGGGAACAGTCCTTATATACTGTATCATATTGACTTAAATTACTTTCTGGACTCCCAAGCAGAAAGCTATTCCAGACAGGGCATTGGCCTGACCACATCATTAGAGATATGTGTCTCTGTGGCATTGATTCATAAAAGGACATTATCATCCTATTAGGATTAGTGGCTTCTATGAATGTGTAAACAGCATTAGTGGTAGACCAAGACAACCTTTAAGATGGATGCATTCTGTGCAATATCTTATCCATGTTCATGTTCTCAACATTACTTTGAGTTCTTCAAGCACTACATCCTCTTATTTGTCTATATAAGAAACTCTTACTACATTGATTCTTGGATTTTCCAGGCAAAACATTGGTAGGATTAGCACAAGGGCTTGCTTAGGATTGTGTAGTACCATTCCAGTTTCTGATGTAAACGAAGATGTCAGAATAGATGAGCACTGCTGACTAAAAAAACACCCAGTCAACGCTGTCGAATGTGACCGCAGTCTTAGCTGAGATGTATATTGTACAATCTGACATGAATGACAGTTGATGTTGCACAGTCTGCGTTTGGCTTTTACCCAAGATAACACTGAGTCATATACATTCTGACAGTAAACACATAGTATATTCCCTGCTTTTAGATATGAAAGAATCATATAAAGTGTTGACCAACCATTGCTATATTCATTCTCATTGGGGTGGTGTTGCACACATACTCATCATGTTATTATTGGCTTAACTCTAATAAAATGAGAAGGTCGCACTGTATGTTCATGTCCATGAACTGAGAAACGGCTCCAGACATGAAAGGTCTTAGGAGACCAGTGGAGGAAAAACAGACGTTTTATTTATTTAAATCCTCTTTGTTTGAAAATAGAGAGGTTATCTGTTTGATTGCATCTCAGGGAGCTGCCATGTAGCAATTTTATGCTCTTTCTTCGAAGGACATTTCATGCCCATTGTTGAGAAATGGTTGTTTACTGAAAAATCTTGCAGCAGGTTTAATATTTGAGTTTGGTACATAGAAGGTAAATGGAAACAAATTCTCGTATAGCAAACCACTCTTGTGTCTAAGTTTCCTTTTAATAGTACATGTACTGAGCTAGGATGTTTATTTTGTCTTTATACTAAAATATTGCAACTACTAACTGGGCACATATTTCATTATTATCAGATTTTGATCATTTTTTTGCCCCTGTATTTATCTACTCTGGGAATTCAGTTTTTTTTTTTTTTTTTTTAGAAAAGTAATAAACATGACAGCGTCTTCAAAATTCCTTGCCTCAAGACACGGTTCAAGACGCTATTTGGCTATTACATGTTGTCCAATTAGAATGTTCAGTGGAATGGAAGACCACCAGTGAAGGCTAGTTTTTAATCTCTCACTATACTAAGTCTCATTAAAATGTCGGATGAATCTTACACTCAATTAGTCTTGACTGGAAGTGCCATGCCACAGTGCCTCTCGAGTGCAAGGTGGTGCTTGTTCTTCATTGTGTAAATTACTGAGCTTGACGTCAAGTCACCTTTAATAACTAAATGACTGTCGCCAGCACTATTTCCACTTTTGTTTCATCAGCCTTGTTATTTAAAGCGTATATGATCTATTTGAGAATTGTATGATCTAACGAGAATTGGTGCAATTGTATTTGCTGCATGTATTTGAAGATGATCATCATTGATATTTGTGAAAGAAATAGTGTAAAAACATAAAGCTAGTAGTTTTAGGAAGTAATGATGGTAGCAGTGTCTTCACAGTGACATCAGCAGTGTGGATGTGCTTCTGAAAGCTGGAAAAGCCCCTCTACTGTTCCAGAAAGACTATAGTGGGTCAATCACATGTGGTTAAGTCTGCAGCTGCCACTATGTGCAGTGAGACATGCCCCCTCCCGTCTCCATCTGTCTGATGATGTCTGATGATGGCTGCTTCTTTCCATCACACACAGAAAACCTCATGCACCTGCTAACCTCATATCAGGATGAAAATCAGTTTTTAAACTCAGATATATTTACAGAATTTAACTGCACAATGAGCTTATTTTAATTCGGTCTTAATGAATAATTGATTCCACGGATGCCACTTGATTCAGATTAATCTCGCGCTTTGCTAAAGAAAGCATCAAGTATTATTTATTGTGGGGGTTAGAGTTTGTTTTGAAACTCGTTGGTGCTATGAAAACGAAAGTTATCTTAAATTGTGTGGTTGTAAAGGGTGTGGGTTTAGTTTTAATCCTATTGCATTTAGTAATTTATAGTAATAAAATATGTGAAAAGTGCAATAGACTTACTTTAAAATAGTAACACAAGTCATATCTAGCGACCAGAGTGTCACATCTGCTTAAGGGTGGGCTTTCCGATTTGGGCCGGTGATCTAAATTTTACCACATCCTTCCAGTATTGTTTAAGTTTGTGTTTTTTATTTTTTCCCCATAGCTGCATATACTAAAGAGCCAGGCAAACTCTTAACTGTCTTAAAGAGTCTTAGGATGCTGTCTCAGCAGTATCACTGTGTAGGTGGAGGCAGATGTCATAAAGCACTGCTGTGATTAGCATTCTTTGTCTCTCTCTCCCCCTTTAACTCTCCCTCTTTCCTTTCTTCTTTTGTTTGTGCTTTCCCCTCTCTCTCCACCTTTGATGTGCCAGTTTCCTTCATCTCTGCCCTGGTCTAACTCAGTCAAATCTGGGGCAGCAGGCCAACGGTAAACAGCAGTATTCTACCCACATCAATCTGACAGAGAGTTATTTGTTTACCAGCCTGGAGTTAAGCACAACACGGCTGGTAAAGTGTATCACAAGAGACCCTTACAGCCAAATTAGAGCAGGGCACGATAAGCTGTAAGAAATCCTCAGGTTTTCCTTCCTGTCTTTTGAAATTGGTGTCACTCGCATCTATTTGTGCGATTATCCCCGAGCAGTGTTTGCTAAAGCACAGCACAGCCTCCCTGGTGTTAAATAACTAAAGGGACTGTGTTCTCTAGTTTATTTGTTGTTTCACATTTCTGTAGCTTTGAATCAAACATTGGTTCACTAGTAAAAGAATTTTCATTTTTGGCTGATCTAATATTTCTGCAATGTATGTAAATGGCATTTCAGACGCCACAGTCTGCTCACCAAATTAATGCAAATGTGCACAAACAGGAAGCTACATTTATCGCTCTAGTAAGCTAGTATCTAGCTTACTAGTATCTGATTGGCCGACATTACTCAACTTCTGTGAGTAAGGGTGCACACACGATTTTTACATTTGTACATGTTCTGTACTTTTATTATGTGTGCTATTAATTGTTTTTTTTTCAGTCTAAGTGGGTGGTTTTGGTCGGTTTAAGCTTCAGACATAATCAGGTTACCAGGCCATGTTAAACTAGTAACCGAATGGCTATTAAATGTAAATGCTAAGTGCTTCTTTTGAAAGCTTCTCCACCACATGTCTACTGTATGTAGATGGTTTCCAACAGTGCAAACCGCTGTTCTGCCTTATTGAATATGCCTTAATGTTTAGCTGTGCATGTGCACACACCCAACATTCCCTCAGCAACATCTTAATGTGTGCATTTTTTATGTCAGTGTGCAACACATACACATGTTGCTGTATGTAGTTTACAAGGACTTAGACACAATGGTTTTAATACTCTAGAAACTGTATATTTTATGCTAACCCCAACCATGCTCCTAAACCTAACCCTTACAGAAAACATTTGATATTTTTTTTGATTAACAGAAATCACCATTCAGCATGTTTTTTTTAACAATTTATTTTATGGGGACACAGGAAGTGTATAATAATGTTTACATTGTTATACACATTTGTGTCCTTATAAACCACATCTACAAACAATAGACCTAATGAGGACACTCAGACACATCTTTATTTTTACTAGGACATGTCCTAAAATCTAAATTCTGTCTCATTTAATGTAAGAGGCATTTGTAATCATGAGACCATGTGCCACAATTCCTGGTTTAGCAATCAGATTATAGTGCCACTCATATATTGTTCATGTGAGCAGGAAGATCACCTGTCTGATTACTACACTGATTTGTCTGATAAGCTGCCTGTTGATATTAGCTCATAATTAGCAGGCCTTGCCAAGTATTCAGTTCCAAGTAAATCATCTTGTACCAGTTGTGCTGTGGACATAAAAGCTAACTCAAATCATGCAGATTGTTAAAGAGAGGTAAGCTTTTGACTTAACCTTTTTGCCTGGAGGATGAAAATCAGACAAAAAAATTGACATACTTGGCTGAAGGAGTCATTCAGGCTATATCTACCAGCTATTAATACCTTAGCAACCACATAGAGAACCCTAGCAACTTTATAGCAACATACTAAAAACAACCTAGAATGTCATAGATGCATAAGTGACCTAGCAACCACTCACAACACTTCATTATCACGTCTGTAAGGTAACCACAATGTATACACTTGCTTATGTGTCCGCGGTTCTGACTTTAAGTTGAATTCTAATGTTAAATAATACAACAGCTTTAATTGCTACAGGAAATCAAATTTAAAACTTATTTACTTTCTAAATGCACATTTCATACATTATTGTATATGATTAGTTGCTGCACTTTCATCTACAGAACGCAATTTTTTAGTTTGTTTATTAAAAATGCTTTAACATTTACATTTAGGACCGTGTTTACACGTCAACAGGGGTCAAGATATATTCTTTAGACTCAGCTAAAGAGGGCGCTGTTGAGACTTTATGAATTGTTACATGCAAAATTCATTATTTCTATATCTCTCAAGTAAAAGACTAATTGCAATTGTATTTGCTTCTCCACAGATCCCCAGCTCAAGGGTATAGTGACCAGGTTATATTGCAGGCAGGGTTACTACTTGCAGATGAACCCAGATGGATCTCTTGATGGGACCAAGGATGACAGCAGTAATTCTTGTGAGTTTCTCTAATTTCATCACAGAACCACCAGACATCCTGATGTTACGAGTTATGTCGTTTGCCATAGCATTAGTATGATTGGTGTAAATAAACATTTTAAACTATTTACTGTTTCTTGAAAAACAAAAGCTATGTATGTAGCTTTTTACTTTTAATAAATAAGGTATTAGGACACAGTAGCCCAATGTTACATTATTTCAATAACATTTCATGTAACGTACATATATGTTTGAAATTAAATGACATTCCATCTTGATATTTTTGGTGCCAGAGCACATGATGGCACACTGTTTACAACGCTTAGTGTTACACTTGAAAAGTGTTGTGTGCATAAATGCATCTCATTACTTTTACTGCACACACACACTTTTAAAATCTCTGTTACGGATTCATTTTCTGTAGTTATCACTGTTGCTGATATTGCAGTAGGGTGATCCCTGGGGAGACGTGTGTGTGTGAGGTGATAACTCAGGAGGCAGTGGTGTATTATTAGACTGTACTGGGCCTGCTTTTCAAATGCTCCAGGCCAGCTGCTTAATTTGATTTTAATATGCAGCTGTACTGACAGAGTGACACTGAGGGCTCTCTGTCAGTCACACAATCTGAGAGATGACAACTGACATTTCTGACACACGCAGAAAAACAATCTACACAAAGATCAGATTTAATATGGCACGAAACATTATAAAATACAAATTTATTCCAAAGTTATACAGCTGTCATTGTATTCAACAACAATGAGTCCTAGATCAAAGGATCTTTAAATCTCAAGGATCAAGGACAAGGCACAATTCAGCATGCAAATTGGACAGTGACCTCAATGTGGGTTTATAACATTTTAAGTTTGTATGCAAATAAAATACATGGCATACTTAAGACAGAAATCACTTACAAACCAGTGTGCATGCGAACATCAAGTGGTTTGAATTCATGTATGAAAGCTGTGGAAACAGAAAGACTAGAGACTTCAGTTCTTTGCTCTCCCTCAAAGACAGGCAGGTAAAGTCCATTTTATGCCCTTGTAAGAATCTGGTTCTGGAGGCACATCAGAACTCACTTTGATGTGACCGTCCCGCTCACACTTTGCCACACTGGAGCGGTCTTCCAGACCAGGGCGTTTTTGAAATCATTTTCATTCAAGTACCCTGGGAGCTTTGCCAATTACCCATGAGTTGAAGTGAGTTCATTACACTGTAGGTTTAAATCACCCCTCTGGATGCACTTAGTGTCACCAGCTAGGCTGTTACTCCCCTCCAGTACAAACAATGGCCGTTACCTAACAAGACCGAAAAGCTGCTCCAACAACAAAAGATCCATTAAATCTGCCATGCACTGCTACTGCCCCCAATCGCTAGCCTTCTATGTTTCTGCTTGTAGCGCCAGGCTTCTGTTGCTGCCCACTGGGCATAAAAACAATTATTCTACATAATATGAGGCCTCCATTCAATTTATGTGCATCACCTTTTATGCATCACGCTACTCGCTGTTTATACAAGCTGTGAAGTGCAGCCTGTGTTTAGTTTCTGCATTGTGTTTTGTGTTTTCAAGCCTTTTAAAAAAAACTGTTGGCTGGCTGAAAGTTTGCCCAATGTTCAGCATGATAATACTAATTCAATTTATAATAAAGGCTGCTTACTACCCAGCTAACAGAGAACGTTCTTAGAACACTGTCTGTTTGTCTGTCTGTCTGTCTCTCTATCTGTCTACCTATGTATCTGTCTACCTGTTTACCTATGTCTACCCATACGTATGTCTACACACACACACACACACATTTAGAAGTTTATTGCATTAAAAACAAGGTTGTTTTTTGCTGAATCCTGCATTCACACATGTTGTTTTTACAGCGTTGTTCAACCTCATCCCTGTGGGCCTACGGGTCGTTGCTATTCAGTCTGTGAAGACGGGCTTGTACATCGCTATGAATGGAGAAGGCCATCTGTACACATCAGTAAGTCAACACTATACTTCAGTGCTAACAGTTCCTGTTTATTAGGCTTTAGGTTTTTGTGAAGAATTACTTAGCACTACTGGTCATCCATCATTGACTTTCTGATAAAGTTGACCAATCTTTTCAACAGGGATGTTTCCAAACCAAAACAGAGTGATGTTTTACTGTCTACTTCCTGAATAGACATTCCTGTTTAATTCTGGACATCTGCTTCTACACACTGTACTCTAATAAAAATACATTGCATGCACATTTGAATTCTATAAACATTCTGTTTGTTTTTCACACTTAGGCAGTACTTTTTATACAAGTTAATGTGGAGAAAATATTGTCTTGGTAGGTTTCAGAACAAGTTTTGGTTAAAATTTTTACCATAGTTTAATATGTCATGACCTTGGTGAGGCGTACAAACTGCAGTCTGTCCACCTTCACTAGCGATATCAGTCAGTTGCGCTGTCTCAGATGACGGCACGACCGTCTCGTTTTCAATGACACATCAGGCCAGACTCAAAGCAGAATCTTGCTTTATACTCCTTTAGCTCAGATCTTTCTTAAGTAGAAATGTTCTCACTAGAGGTAAATGATGACACCACCAGTCTGAGTGGCACGTCTTTTGATCTGTTAGATTAATGTAGTTAATACTGAGGTTGCGTTCATAAATGGTGGTGGTAGGGAT
The DNA here is from genome assembly GCA_036877545.1 of Yasuhikotakia modesta. Classification (NCBI taxonomy): domain Eukaryota; kingdom Metazoa; phylum Chordata; class Actinopteri; order Cypriniformes; family Botiidae; genus Yasuhikotakia; species Yasuhikotakia modesta. The sequence continues at coordinate 23,471 of JBAJNP010003432.1, forward strand.
ACATTTACGTATGTAGGGTTGGTAGGGTTACATTTCGTTAAGGATAGTTAAGCGGCAGGAATTGTTATGGAACAGTAATGTCAATAAAACGTGTTGTACGTAATTGCAACATTGCTACTCTATTTTAAATGTAAACCAAGCATTGGTAATGCATTGCAGAAAAATTATACACGTGACTGAGTGTAAATCATAAAAAATAACTTTTATGGTGCTTTAAATTTATCTTGACCAGTTGGTTATTAATGACGGGCCCTTTTGGCAGTTAGGTTAGTGCTGTTTCCTTTCTGGAGCCGGTTGTTTTTGTAGCAGAGCACTGCTAGTTATCGTGCATCGTGATTATAGTGTATGTGCTAACATGTTTACCACAACTCCAGACAGAAATTATTTAAAATACAGATATTTTTCATGTTTCATGTTTTTATGTTGGTTTTAAATTTTAGAATCGTGGTTATTTTGATATGCATAAGCTTTTTTCTTTTTTTTGGTAACAAGCTGAAACCTCTAATACTGGTCCACAGCTGACCCAGCATATTTCACTGGGGAGTCTTGCACAATGACAGTCTTTCTCAGGTCTAATGGTCGTACTAATCAACTCTACAGATGCACCCACACATTCTCACAGCTTTCTATCACAGCTTTTCTCTTCTCTCTGTTCCTGTGTGAATGACTCAGGTAATGGCAAAAAAATCTCTTTTTTCACTGTCTGATCTTTGAGGTTGGTACATTCATTTGTCATTATTCCTCTTTTCTGTGAGAATGCTCAGTTATTATGACCCCTCCAACCATTAGCAGCCATTTCTCGTTAGAGAAAGAAATAAGTGCACTTATCCTTTAGATGGCCTCAGATTTTTTATTAAAAATGACATTTAATACCAGCAGTACAGCAAACATTATTTGATTTTTTCCCGTTAGCCAGTACTGTTTACATTTACATTTACATTTAAGCATTTAGCAGGTGCTTTTATCCAAAGAGACTTGCAGTGTGAGAAGAACATAGAAGCGAAAAATCAACAACAACAATAAACATCAGACGTATCAGAAGTACAATATTTTACTATTCCAGTATTAGATTTGGGAAAATTAATTACTGTTACTTTAAAAACTTTTAACTTTTAAAAATAGGCTTAGTAGTTTCTATATTCATTTCATTGGTGACATTCTAAATTGAAGTTTATGGTTCATCTACAGTTTCAACTAAAGTGACATTTCAACCATAATGCAAGATTTTACACTTACAGTTGATTTATCACCAGTTCCATTACTAGTTTTGTTTAGGGGTGAAAGTGTATTTATAGCCTGTGTTGGGTTGTTTTGTTTGGTGGCTGTTTTGTTTGTTTGTTCTATTTGTTTTATAATATTATAAAATGTAACTATTAATATTTTGAGGTAACACTTTACAATGAAGCTACTTTGGTAGCACTGATTAATGCATTAGCATGTATTTATATAATAATTTATTTAATATTATTTTTTGTTAATGTTAGTTTATACAGATTTGTTCTTTGTTCAATTATATTAGACAAATTTGCATTAACTGATGTTAACAAGCTAAACCTTATTATAAAGTGTCAGTATATTGTATTTGTAACTTTTGCCAATGTGTCGCCATGCCAAAAGAATAAGAAATGGACCTTGCCTGATTTTATTACTATTCTAAGTATAACACGACCCGTGCCAAATGGGCCACTAAAAGCAGTCAAATGTGGCTAAAATGACTCGGAGCGAATGTTGTGGTAGGTTTTGTCATTCCAGCATTTTATTGTCTCACAAATTAATGACATTTTATAATGTATGATCAATTGTTACTCGTTTACCTTCATCATAAAAAGTAAATGAAGGCACACCGACGGCCCACTTTGATTAGTTCCACGTTCTATTAGAGAGTCAGACTGAAAGAACACGATAGTCTCGTTGAATAGAACAAAATTCCATTAAGAAGCTCTTGCACTGCATCCTGGTCTTTTGTCTGCCAGGCCTTTATTGTACAGCGCAGGAGTACAAGTGACCCGATAGTATCGAAACGTTCTGGAGTTTCTGCACAATGGACTCATGCCTGGGAGAAAAGAAAGACTTCAATAATCTTCCATTTTTCAATCCGTGTCTTTTGTTCAAAGGGCTCAAACTCTGCTCTCATCTCTCCCGCTGATGTTCATAGCCGATTCATCCTTTGGAATAATATTCAAGCTCTTTTTTTCTGGGTGGCTGCAGGTGTGACAGTTATGTGGTTATACAAATACAAAACTGAGCATTTTCTCTGAAATGCAAACATGTATGTAACGTCCAGTCCTGGAAAAGATAAATTGACATGTCACTTATTGAACTAATGGAGAAAATATTCATTTTTGTCACCGTATAATGTTACCATCTTCAGCTAAACAGTTTTGTTTGTTGTGCTGCCTTGGCTCTTTTAAAAGGATTTTTTCATTTCTATGGGTTGAAGAGAGACAGGTCTGTGGCGCTATCGCCCACCACACTTGTTAATGCTACCTTTCATGAGCTTCAGATTGACTCCACATCAGCAGACTGGTCCCTGTGGACTTGCCTTTGGTGCTTGAGTAGTTTGTATTGCTACCAGTGGTTGCACACAAAACTCGGTTCACCTTGTAGAGCTTGGTTTGTCATGCATTATATATATATTTGTATTTTTTTTACGTTTATTGAATGATGCTGCTATACTATTTTCAGGTCATTTATTAACATAATTATGGATCTTTTACTGATTGGCTTTTATCCATACAAATACATGCAATCATGTTCATCACATTACAGTCCTATTCAAGGCCAACGATCTGTCATCCACTGACATTGTTACAATGTCTTGTGTTTCTCTACAGTACTTGTAATCTTGTTCTGTATCTGTGGCATGATTTAGATCTTTCTACATCTACTCTGAGTTTGCAGGATGTCAGGATTCCTTGCAGGAAACACAAATATGTTGGTTAAAGATAAAAACTTGTCTTTTTAAAGTATATTATGAGCACCAGTCTCATATCTAATCTGGGCTTTCACATAACCTGTCAGAGATAAGCAGCAGCCCAATGCCTGCCCACTGACGGACACAGCAAGACGATTGTAGGATCAGTTTAAAACAGCCCAGTGCAAACACATAACATACCTTCACCATGAAACATCTTTAACCATTATACTGCAACTTCTTTACACTATAGCCAAACTCACTATTTGCAAAGAGCTACATGTAATATATATATATTATATATATATATATATATATATATGTGCAAATTGTTGTGACAGAGTTGGAATAAATATATATATAAATATATATATTCCAACTCTGTCACAACAATTTACATTATCATTTGACCTCACAAAAAATGACTGTAGTATCCAAACCTGTCGATGAATCAAATTAGTTGATTCCTAGACCATATGGTGTTTTTGTATATTTTAGGCTTTTTTGTACAAATATAAGATAATATATAAGATCGTCTTACTGTGCACTCACTGATGGCAAATGATTGTCTGACTGTATTGTCACTGTTTGTTATTCTCACGCTCTTTCTACACTTTCTGGTTTGTTTTGTTTCAACAGGCAAAGATCACGAGTACATGGTGTTTTATAATGAAACTCTGATTAAATAGAAAACTTTTAGTTTATGTTTTGTCAAACTGTGCTGCCTAAATACAGAAGCAGTGCAGGGAGAAACCAGAGACTGGTGAAAACCATCTTCACGCATTAATGAACAATAAGGCCAAAGCTACAAGCTGGCTTGGGAAATAGAATCAGAGGGTAAGCTATCTATAAATAGGCCACATTCTGCCAAGATAACTAATAGCGCATTAACTTTCGCATCTTTATCCATTATAGATATTTGGCATATATGTAGCCATAAGTGCATCTAATCCAATTCCCATGTTCGTTTGTGCAGACAATGAAATTTTGAATAGTCTGTGACTAATCATAAACTCTCAGTACAACAGACGCTGTTCTAACAGACCCAAGGGTCACAGCAGGACAAAATGTAAGTGTATCTTGAGGGATATTCCTGGCAGCAGTATATAGAGTATATACCGAGTATATAGCAGAGAGGAGACTTGCTCACCCAGAAACTAGGCAATCATTTAAAGGTGGATATAATGTTGGGAGAAAGGTGTCTTGTGAAAGCCCAATCGCCCAGTTAATGGAGCCCTACCAGTGAGATGGAGCTTGGCATGCTGATAAAGTCTCCCTCTGCCAGTTTGTGCAGCAGAAAGGGGTCTTAGTTAGAAATACATAGGGAAAACAAGGTCAGGTGACTAATGGAGGTAAAAGCAATTTCACTGTCAGACAACATCTAAATGGAATCTATTGCATGAACCCCCGGCAGCGGCACTGTAGCAGTGCTAGTTTAGTCTCCTGTCGGCTGGCCATATATTCAGGCAAGTTTGGCCATGTTTTGAATTTGCTCAAATATTTGTCATCTGGTTTCAATCATGTAATTATTTTTAAGTTTAAGAACTCAAAAGAGTTTTATGGGCTGATGCATACAATTAGTATCCATGTGCAATATTTATAGCTTTCTGTTTGTATGCTGCCTTGAGGTTTCCTGAGTTTGCTATGTGTACTGAAATATTTCACCTAAGAATTTGTCATAAATGTATCAATTGATGAGACTCTTTGGCCCATGCATTTCTCAAATGTCCTTTCTTTTATATCCACCTGTTCACCTGCCTCGAATTACAGCTTAGTCAAGCATGCAGGCAGCTTCTGAACAAATGTGACATTCTCAGGAGAATTTACGAGTGTGATGCAAACCTGTGTATGATTAACTGGAAAGCTGTTATTCCTACCAGCATGATGGAGAAACCCAACACAAATTGGTGAAAAGCCTTCATCTATTAAAGATGACAAACATCAGTTGTTATTGGCGGCTTTGACCGGCCTTGATTTTATCAACATGAAGGTGATGTACAGTAAGTTTGTTCTCACCGGTGTCCATAAAGCTTCTGAGTTGACTGCCAAAAGGAGAGCTGAATGATTGATTCTCCAGTTTCTCTCTGTGAAGGGGTGTTCAGCCATGATGGAGTAACCCTACATTGATCCTCAGGTAAAAGGGAGGGTAGAGTTGTGTCAGGTCACTTTGTAAAATCTGCGTATGTCTTCATAAAACGGACGTTTCAGGGCCGGCGTTCAGAGCCATGCGTTATGTGCGTCTGACAGATAATCTGAATGCAACAGAGTGGAAAGAACGCAGTATCGATTAGAGAACAGGAAACCGTATGAGAGGTGGAGGTGCTTCATGGTGGCAGAGAAGGGAAAGCGCTGGGTTTGTTGTCCACCCAGGAATTAATAGATTATGCATTTACAGAAAACATTTTTAGTCGGTCTTATGAAGGTGTTTTGTGTGGACGGATCATTCTCCAATCAAATGTATTGTATCTACTGCAGTGACTCAGGGATAAGAGTTTTGTATATGTAGTATAAGCAATACTTAGTTGATAAGTTAGTTGATAGATTTAAACCTTGCCAGTATAAGGTTCCAAATGTAATTGACCAATGTTGTTGTTGCTTAATGATATTACACATTCTTTTACATGTATGATAAAAGTAATGGAACTAGTATATAAAGACAGGCAAAACTGCAATAAACAGTAAGTATGTGGACTAGTGGAGGACTTACTGTGCGTTGGTAGTGTGTTGACAGATTTAGAGAGAGCTATTGCTGAAAGCTGCCTTGCAGCCCACTTTGTTCACGCCAGTAAAGGGATCCTCCCCAAGACTCCCTGAATGAGTCTGAAGATGCATCGCTTTTCAGTCGCAGAGCCTGTAGATTCAAATTCAATTTCCAGAGTCATTTAAAGGTGAGCATTTCACAATCCAGCATGTGTATCAATAATATAACCTTATTTCAAGCATTCTCATTTATTTTCCCAGCGTATGCACACACCAGGTCTGCACGCTCTATATTTCTTCTCCATAAGAAGCATTGACAAGCCTTTAGTATTGGTGCTGCACATGAGCAGACTAGACCACAATATGTGCATTCAGCCAGATACAACTGATTCATTAGCTGAATTACACTGACCCTAATAGAGTATTGATACCATTATCCCTTACAGTTTACACTTTAGAGACTCGTGACCTAATTTCCATGAGGCACTTCTATTTATTTCCAATAGATTCCACTTTGCCCAGCGCCTCATTGACTTACAGTATTTTCAATATGCAAATGCTGGAGACTATTAGCTATTCAGTGTCCTGTGAGTTTACATGATCATGTGAAAAATAACTAGTACTTGCTTTTGTTGGCTCACTAGTTCTTCATGAGAAAGGCAATGACAGCAGATTTAGATAGTTGGAGTTTTCCTATATTTTAAAATGAGAATAACTCTCAATCAAGTAGTGTTAAGCATGCATTGTGGACATTTGTTGTGGCAATAGATAATGTAGCCTAAAGCAATATCATGATTTCTGCATTTGAATGAACGTTCATTAGGTTTTAAAAAGGATCCTGATGTCTCTTCATAAATCTTTACACGATACATTGTTTTTACAGGGTCACAAAATACCCACAGGACACGATTCATACAATGGCGATTGTTTCCACTTACATACTTCATAAATATTAATCAACAGAATAAAGAACATGTTCACATACAATATAAAAGGCCTACAGTATACTCTTAAAAAATGCTTCACAATGCCATGGAAGAACCATTTTGACAGATGGTTCCATAAAGAACCTTTCCAGAGAACCGTTCTATTTTACAAAAGTTTGTTTGTAGTAAAAACAGAAATATATATATTTTTAAGAATCTTTGACTAAATAGTTCTTTAAAGAACCAAAAATGGTTCTTTTGTGGCCTTTCTTTTAAGAGTACAACCCTAGCAGAAATACAGTGATAGTTAAAACACACACACACACACACACACACAGTGAAAAATGTATGTATGTTTTGTACATACATACAAGCACAGTATGTTTTGTTTTATTTACTGTGCAGATGCAAAGCCCCCATACTGTAGATGTGCAGCAATGGCAGTACTGACCAGGGCATTAAGTGAAAAGATGTAATTAGTTGTGTCTTAATAGAACAGCCTGATAACACTGATTTGCGGCTAGTCTTAGCAACTGTCAGGGTGGACTTGGAGGACCTGTAATTAGCTTAGCATCTTATTTATTTTCAGAGAAGATTTGATGGTGATCGTGGGTGGTGTGCACTGTGGAATGAATCCCAGCCTTGTCCACCCTCAGTTTAAAGGCGTACTTTGGATGGATGTTTCATAAAAGCATCAGAAACTCTTGCGTTTGCTTTGTGCTTTTGTAGATTGCAGTGCTAGAGCCATTAAGCTGGCAACCCTACAGACAAACACATTCAGTGATTAACACTGAAGATCAGTTTGAAGCTGTAGCTTGCCAAGCTCCTAGCTACTCACACTTTAAAATAGAAACAGCCTCGAGCTAGCCGTTTGAAAAAGAACTTAGCGACAAACTGCTAACAAAAAAGTAGCTAACTTCATTGAAGCTGTTTAGGGATGCAGTGTTTTGATAACCTAATTATTATATTTTATTATTTATTTGAGAATGTAAATATCTGATAATGTTAAAAGTTTGACAGCTTTATCAATTTTTACTTTTATGCTTTTTTACAGAACGCAGCGAATGAAACTACCCCTGCAAAACTTGTCACCTTGATGGAAGGGTGCTCTGTTAACAGTTGTCAGGATGTTGCTAAGCGATTGCAAAGGTGTTCTGAGTGGTTATTAGCACATTACAATTCAGATGCTAGCATGTTCACAAGTCTCTTTGGTTTTGTGCTCTCTAGAGATAGCTTCAATCTCTCCTATTATGTATGTTAGTGGATAGGATTTTTCTGTCTGTTCTGTCGTCTCCCAGGCAAACGTTAAAATGACATAGAACAATAGTGATTTTGTGCAATATTAAAAGATTAGTAGCACTTACTAAATATTTAATTTGTTACAAAAGACATCAAATGCTGTGCGAGGGCTTGGGGGAGTTCTATTGAGCGATGACTCGAATAGGTGATTTATTTTTTATTTGATCAACTAAAGCAATTGAACCCATTTGCTGAAATGAATCAGCTTTCCCAAAGCTCCCGGAAGGAGAGAGGACATTGTAAGGAAGTGTGTTTGATTATCAGTTGTGGGACTCTAATAGCATCTTACTTCAAACCTTGAATAACCATCTCTTTACTGATGTCCTTGTCTGTGTTTCCCCCATACATTTTTCTTACAGCTCCCATTTTCTCAGTTTAAACTCGCCTGCAGAACAAAGTACAGCGTGTTTTGTATTAAGCTCCGGTTTTGGGCTGTGTGTGAACGTATAATGAGCACCACTGCTGTTTTCATACCAGCCCCTCAGGCCACTAAAACACAGACAGCTTCCCACAGATTTGTTCTATAAGTCTGTCGTCGTGCTAGGCAGTCCTTCACCCCTCGCAGCAAACGCTACGCTCGCACAGACCCTAGAGCTCCGCCGCGGTATCTTTTATTTCCTCTCAAAATGAAAGCAACATTTTATGAAGCGCTATACAGAAATCAATAGGGAAAGCTTGTACTGAAAGGTTTCGAATCATTTGGATTCATTGGACGCCACTGTCTTTCAGCTCACAAACAGACGCAGTAGTAAACAAACTGTTGCTTATTGTTGCCACCACAGTACTTGTAAATTTATGTCAATCATTTTGAATATTGCTCAACAGGAATTGAAATGCAGGGTGTAAATTCGCAAAGCAGGCAAGCGATTTTATCTCGCACATCTCAACCAACATACATTTTAAACACTGTTTTGAAAGTAAAGCTACAACAACACTTTTTTACATTTAAATTTGTTTGGGTGTGATGGCTTGACCTATACACCATTCCAGTTTGTGCTTCACTCGATTTTTTTACCTTGATTTTAAATGCAGTCTAAATGACTTTGTGGTAATCAACAGCATGTCACAGATGGTATAGAGCCTTACTGTGTTGTGCTTAAAAATTAATTTATGTATTCAAGCCATAATTTGAGACTAATGCTTGTATGAGTGCTTTGACAGGGGTGGGTCATAAATAACCAACACAAGAAAAAACAACAGTAAACAACAGCTGCTATTGTAACAGGGATGCGAAACACAGAGGGTGAAATGGCAGAGCAGTGAGGTACTGACGTGTAAAGACAAGGTTGCGTGTTCTTTTCGTTTAATCATACTGTCATTATTAGCTAATGTAAAACATTCATTCCAGTCCTTCAGAAGCAATAATGCATGACCATTGATCTCAGCCAAATGTTTCCATCTGTACTTGTTTAATGTCATTACAATTTGCAGCCGTTCTTTCAGATTTTTATATTTAGCTTCTTCAAAAGCGGCTTTCAAAACAGCAACCGCAGAAGCAAAGTTTCCTTCTGAAAGTCAAAGACATTTGGCCTTTTTGATACGAGTTGTGGTCTATGTATGTCACAGCCAGAACCGTGGATTGGAACATCTGAACATGTCTCTGAGCTCTCAGCACAAGCTGTGGCATTTCTCCATGTTCCCGTTATGAGATAAAAAGCGAGATAAGGCGTCTCCAGTTGTTTCTCAGAAGATATCTCTGAGGCCCAGATGGTTTGGTTGGGTAACGCTCCGCACGGCACAGACGCTCAACCCACACGCTACCTTTAACAGCGCGCTTCATTCCCGCTGCCAGACGGGAAGATATTTTCAACCGTTTGGGATCCCTCCACAGTCTTGTTTTATAAACACACACGAACACCCACTCGCCTGCCCACACGCACGTCTGCGCTGACAGCTCTGGCAGCCTCACTCTTTTGGGCTTTGGAGGGCTTGTGTGTGAGCAATGGGGGGTGGTGTTCTCGGTTCTCTACAAACACAGATAGACCCCCAACATAATCACTTCTCTCTTCTACCACACAGCACATTTGGACAGCACCGCCTGGCTTAAATATGCTCAAATGGGCTTCACGTGATCTAGATGTTTGTAGGATGGAAGCTGCGTGTTTGGTTTGCAATCCATGTTCCACAGAGAAGATTTCCAGCCTTTTAAATTGCTCCTCCATTGTATATTGTGTGTATATTTATTAACAGATGCTGGACGCTTCCGTATTACAGTAGCTGCTATTGAAATGTTCCAGGCTATTGCGATACATGCCAAAACATCATGTTGACAACATTACTGTGATTTTGAGGCAGTGTTATTTGGCCTTGTTTGGCAGCAAGGATGCACAGAGAGATGTTTTTCATTTTAATGGGCGTCCTATTAAAATGATAACGCCATAATAAACTCCACAAGCAAGCGCACACAAACACGCACACAAATGTGTGTCAATAAAGTGTGAACGCTTTGCTGGGAGTAGTAAATTCAGCTGTCAACTGTAGATCTCAATTACAGCGTGTTCATAAAGGGTTTTGTACTGCATGCATTGATGCTGGTATTGTGTAAAACCAGTCTCTCTGCTAGCATACGTTCGCTATTTAATTTAATGGGTTACATCGTTAATCTAAGCACCTAAAAAGTCTTTGGGCGCAGCCTAGTGTGTGTAGCTTGACTAGCCATGACTAAGGCAAATTAAGTCCAACGGTGCAGCTGAGATGTGTCCAGGTTCTGTGATCCATGGTTTAAAAAGATAATTTTCACAGTATAAAGAACAATTCAGACTACCAGAACTGTAGTTCATGGTTCTGATTGGACCTGGTGTTTTTTAATGAAGTACTAGTGTCTGGTTCCTGTGGTCAGACACCAGTAAGAAATATTTCACCTTAATTTGTCTGTAAAATAATTGTTCTTCATAGCTGCCTGTATGTCTGATTCACTTGAACAGTTGCGTTGAATTTATATTAACAGAGGTTTCTCACGGTGGCTTAGGATTAAATTGGTACATTGTTTCATTCTTGTTTTTTTTTAACAAGATTGACACCATTTTTAAGTAACATTTTCAATGTGTTGAATAAGAATCAAATTGATGCCATTGCAAAATAAAACATTAAAATATTTCTGTTTTAATATTTATTTTTAAGAACCCTGTTGAATAGAATGTAATATCCTAGAGGAAAATTTTATTTCTCTTTCATATTAAAGGAGAATTAATTGAGTTTCATTTAAGAATCAAATTCATTTTTTCAGATAAACCTCCTAAATGCCATAAGAGACATTTAAAACAGACAAAACGAAACTATTTAGGTTATTAAATTAACTTTGACTTAATAATTTCAGACTTTTGATGATTTTCTTGGCAGATATAAACATAGTTTGTGAGTTTTTTTTTTGTTGTAAAGTACACCTCAGAAGACAGATATTAAAGCATAAGTCTCTGTTTGCTCCATGTTATTGCTGTCTAGGACAACCAATCGAGAACTTCTCTGACCTATGGGATTTCCTGTTTGTTATATTAGGGGTAGTTTTCACAATCCTATCATAAAGACATTACAGCAAAGAACATGTGGTGCATTGATACTGAATCGTGGCGTGAGTACATTTACATTTCCAAGTTTTCCTCAGGGCTTCACAGACGATAGCCTGATGAGACTTCTGCAACTGTCAGGGAACTGTAGCCCCATGCTTGTGGAGATGGATGTTTTAAAATGCCCTTTGGGGCAATTCATATTCCTCCTCCCGGAGACTCTGACAGCTTTCTGCGAGCAGCGCTCTGGACGAATGAAAGGCAGAGCCTGCCTCCCTGTGAGCATGTAAGAGCCCAATTTAAAACAACAAAGAAAAACGATATCTTCTGTTAGAGACAGTGACTGGAGATCAGCCATATCAGTCAGACTGTGTTATCTCAGGATAGCAAAAGTTTGAACGGAAACATTGTGGAAAAAAGCATGTATGTTTTAAAACTAGGTGAGCTATTTGTCTTTGCATTTACGTGTGTGTGTGTGTGCAAAAAGAGCATTCCTTCCGTTTCTTGACAGTAAGACTGCGATCCTCATATCCATCCTGTGTTTTTTGGCTAAACGAAATGAAGGTTTTTAAAAAGCAAATGTCCAGCAAATGTCACCCTAGATTTTCATGCGCTTATCACTGCAGACAAACTGCGTTTTTATCTGCCAAACAGACATATCAGGGAATTAGAGGAAACAGCAAATACGTCAGTGAATATGCTGGCAGTTAAAAGAGATATAAGATGGAGGAGAGGAAATAAAAAATTTACACTTTTGCTCTCGCACACATACACATTCTCCCACACTGACACAAGCTGTGAATATGAGGTGGAAGGTGACTCACTGTGCTCGCTAGCAGACAGGAATCCCTGCTGGAGGAAAATCCTGTCTATAAGGGAGACACAAGTATGCATACATAAGTTCAGACCAGCCCCACTAACATGCTGTAGATATTTTTAACTGGAACCCACATGGTCACCAAAGCATCTGTATGTTTCTAATAGCAAAATACAAACACAATTGTGGCACAAACAGGATCAGGAAGTAGCTACTGTATTTAGAAAACATTTTAAGTTTATTCATTTTTTTAAGTTATTAGTTTTATTTATTTGCATTTTCGTTTTTGCAAGTGACAAACAAATTGAAAATGTTTTGTTGTGATGATGGACGTTTAACCAGGTTCTGAATTTTGTTGTTTCAGAGTATCGGTGTGGCATTTAGACTCAGGTTAAATGAAAAAAATGTTTCGTAGAACAAAGTTGTTTTTTGTACTGCTCTGTATAAAGATCAAGCTCTTATTGTTTGTTTAGGGAGACAGATAGGTGGTCTTCATGAAAGCATTTCTTGATATTCTGATCCCTAGATATGACACAGGTTTCTCCTATAGAATAAGGCTGTTGGATTTCCCAGTCATTTTACCATCTGCCTGCAATGACCATCTGATTGCTTGGAAAGTAATTGCACACGATTAAGGGCCGGACAGAAGATGAGATTCTGAAATCTTCTTTATTTCATCAAGCTGACAAATCCTGTTGTTTACCGCAAAGATATTTGATGCATTTTTCAAATCAATCCCATGATGCATTTGAAGGCCTAAAGGCAAAATCCATGTTTCCTTTCAAGGCATTGGACTGTGTGCCATCTACATCTGTGTCAGGCTGACAGCTAGGGAATTGTGCGCCCGGCGACTGCCACAGCCCCGAGTCCTGCCTTCCTGTGGTCTGTCAGTTTGTTAGAGAGAACTCACATCTCCTGGCCAGTCAATAATGACTGCTGGATTACTCCTTTAAGACCAGACTGGCCTCAATTTAAAGATCAACAGCTCTTTGCCGGTCGGCACTGGCTCACTGGAAGTTTGTCCATTGGGATCTTCTGTAAGGTTGTGCAGTGTGTGGAACTGTAAGACTAACTTGGTGATGGATCATTTTCAGGAATTGGTGTTTTTGGTTTTATTGGAGTTTTGTTTATCATTTCCCCAGTTTGCAGTAGCTTTCTGAGAAGATGCGCAAGTGTATAAAAATATATATTCTAGATAAATGTGCTGATGTGTAAATTAACCAATCGGAGCAGATATGCAAAAGGAACAATGTCATTTCTTTTTAGCTAAATTGTGGTGGAAAGAGCAAAGGTAAAAAGGACATTTTTTGTTATTATTCCCATCCCTGAATATGTGTTTACAGTCTTTAAAAGTATCAGTAGTTATTTGTTGTTAGTAATATTGCTGCACTTATTTAAAAGAACAAAGGGGCAGTTTTTAAATTTATTTTTTATCTATATTGCAGTCTGTTTTAGATTAATGATGTTTCCATCTGGTGTGTTCAGAGATGAATCCCAGATCAGTATTTAGAACCTACAGAATTTGCTCTGCATCTTGACGGTATTGTTTTTTTTCCAGCTGATTCTGAATAAAAGCTGCAGCAGAAACACTTAAAGAGCACTCAGAATCTGGGGACATTGCTTTTCCCAGAGCCAGTGTTAAAAATCTACCGCACAGCTGAAAGGTCATTCTCTTCAGGGAGACTGAACAGAGAGATTTAAGTGCGTGTGGTTAGACTGCTCTTCAGAAGGCGAAGGGCTCATCGCTATTCATCAGGGAAAGAAAATCACTCCATAATCAACAAAGAGATGAGGGACAGATCCCAAGGATTTATGGTAGCACTTTAAAAAAATGTGTTTGAATTGATAATCTATGGTGTGCTCTGCAGCGTTATAGACGCTGGTCACTTAGATGACTGACAGCAAGCGTCGTTGCAGAACTGTATACATTTTTACCTAATTAAAAACATACAAATTACAAATTAAGATTATGCAATTTTGAGTATTATTAATACAGGAAATAATAGTGTTTCTGCATTAATAAAGTAAATTAAATTCGTTTAATAACATTTTATAAATAACCACTTAGAATCGCTTACAATCTGACTGCATGCCTTGAATTTAAACAAGCAGGTTTTGCCCTCGTTTTGTTTGCATTTGAGCTGCTTGCACAGAATCTGCAATATGCAATTCTCAGCCCTGTCTGATGATTCCTCACATTGAGGCCAAAGACACTCATGTCATGTTGCTAAAAGTTGCCAATATAATACATATTTATGTACCATGCATATTTAATGTATCCTTTGTGCTCGGTTCAGTGAAGCTCACATTATCTGCTTCTCTTTTGATGTGACTCGGTTTAAGCAAAGGTGTGACATTCTGCTCAGCCTCTCCAAGACTGATTTTCTCCTGATGAATAACAGCATTTGAGCAACATTAACATTAAACCATTTCTTTATTTTCCTCTAGTTGTGAGCAAACATTAGACAGGCTATAACGTGAGGCAGCTGGCCCACCCCTCTCTACTGCTTTCTCGTTCTATGTCTCCCCCTGTCTATGTTTCTGTATTCCTTTTATCCAGCTCAACCACTTCTGTCTTGTCACTCATTTGCTCCCTCTCTTTTTTCCCCCACCCCTCCTCTCTCCTCGCCTCGGAGAGGGATGGGTTGATTATCCGTGTCTTTTCCCAACTGCCCTTTCTGCCATTGGACAAGGTCAATTATGGCCATTCATTCAAAGCAGAATAAATGTGAGGAAAAGTGGAGGTTGCGGATGAACTCTTTCGCATCATTTTCCATCAATATCTTTTCTTACCCCTCGGGTCATTCCATCTCACTGGAATAATTGACAAACTACATGCATTTAAACATAAAGATCTGTTGTTCTATGATATAAAAAGCTGTTTTTTACTTTTAACTTACAGCCCTTTAATTACTTGATGGCAATTAACTTCTCGACGGGTCCCACTGCGATTCCCAGGATGCATTGTTTCGCACAGCGAGTCTTGAAACGTGAACAAAAGACCTTGTATGTTCATATTCCAATACTAAAAATACTGATGTCTCTCTTCAACAAAATAAAAAGGAAAGGGGGAAAAAAAACTTAATTGCTAGGAAGGAGCCTTTCAAGCGTTACCATGGTTACACGATAGAAAGGTATGTGCTGTTTTAATAGCAGCCTGTGAAAAGGAAGAGCTGTCAAGAAAAGAGCATCGGCAGAAGACGGTCAGAAACATGGCGGCTGCAGCTAGAGATTAGAGTTACAGCATTATGCATGTCACCTGTCTAATTTACATGCTAATGTTACAGTAAACAAAGCTTTATTGTTCTGTATTGACCACCAGGTTTCTATGTGTTGACCCACAGATGTTTGCAGTTAGAAAATGTGCTTTCTTAGAAGATGCAAAAGTGTATAAAATATGTATTTTAGATAAATGTGCTGATGTGTAAATTGGCCAATCAGAGAGGCTATGCAGATGTCACAATGTCATTTCTTTCTGGCTAAATTGTGAAGGTAAAAAGGAAATTTGCCACCTTTGTTGTAAATAGCCAATCATCATCATCAGAGGTAGCCTTTTCAACCAATTAGATTTCAGTACTATTTAAGTGCATAAAAAAAACTGTTGTGGTTACTGGTTACACAACTGATGGATTGAGACAAGAAAGAATAAAAAAACAGGTAGAGGAAATTTTCCAGATTTGGGCTAATTTATTGCCTCATTAGTGGTTTGTCATAATGTCTACCTGAGGAATATATTTTTTTTACCTGCAAGAGACGACTGGTATCTACATGCTTGGAAGAGTGTGTGTGATTTTTTTTTTCTGTCTGTCTTTCTGTCTTTTTATGGCACATCATCAATTCGGTCCGATTGGAGGAACTGTGATTAAATACTGTGATTAAATACCAAACATGCTGTTATAATGTGATTAAAATCTAGTACTCCACATATCTTGTAATCAGATATTAGCGATCACAATATTATGTTTAAAAGAGCTAAAGTTTAATGGCAGTATTGTCTTGATCACAGTTGTATTATGAGGCAGCATATCACATAGACCAGCGTCTTTTTGGATAATGTAAAGGAAGTGCAGATGTTGTTTTAACAC
>JBAJNP010003433.1:0-39705 GCA_036877545.1 Yasuhikotakia modesta
CAGGCCTGCAGCGATCTTTCATCACACGTTAGGTAAAGGTTATTATGAAAGAACCACGTGTTTGCTCCTGTTCAAAACCGCATGTATAGCTGCTATAACCAGGACTGTAGGGAACTTATAATTTACACTCAACAGCCTCCAGGTCTCGCATGTACAGTTTGTGTGTTACGACAGCCGGGCGCCCGCAAACACCCCGTGTCATCACGCGCATGCGCAGAACGGATCGCGCAGGTGGACCGGGAGGTCTCGGTGGATAAAACGCCCGGAACGTAAAAAACACACACTAACACTAAAATGCGCATAAGGCAAAGTGTAATACTGAAAAACGCATGCAAAGAAATATGCATGCTGTGCATTAATACGACAACACGTTGCACATCAATAGATCCGCATAAGCAACACCAAAAGTAAACATCTTACATGACCAAAAACGTATTGCATGATTTAATAAAACTATTTATTCTGCATTTAATCATAATGCATCCGTGCGTTTTACTTCTTATTAAACAGGTTGACGAATAACCAGGGACTCAAAATAAGCTCGTAATAAGCATAGGCGAAACCTCTAATCGGGAAAATCCACCAATAGCATTAGAGCAATAGCCGTGGGAACGCCCACGCGTGACGTCACACCACACGACCGGCAGCCAAGCAATACGCTGCGGGGTGTTTTATAAACCGCTATATTTATTTTTCTACACCCTCCAAACACGTCAAATCAAATCAATGTGAGGCTTTATATGCCGATAAACATGATTTATTTACGTTTACTCGCCGAAACATTGACATCCGTCTCGTATTGTAACTGTCTCTACTGTCAGCCATTTTGTTTGTACGTCATCATCATTCATAACGTTCATAACTGAATACATTTCCTCAGCACAAATACATCACGTCATCATCACGACAAAACCACGTCAACACCAGCAAGCGTTTCAAATAATTCACATGTAAATTCCGATCATGAAAATAAACCTGATCATGAAAATATTTCATATATTGCAGCTTATATTTGCGACGCTGAAGGCTATGCCTGCTTAGCATTTCACATGTAATTAAATATATATATATATATATAAAAAAAAATATAAAACATGCTCCAACAAAATAATTTACAGTCGCCTTTCTGTATTACCTGTTTTATCGTCACGACGTTTGCGTAAGAGTGAAGTGCGCATGTCAGCCTCCATGCGTCACATGACGCTACCATTCATCTTCCCATTTTATGCACACCTGAGCGCCACCTGTCTATATGCGCATGAAAACGCGCCAATAAATGACTTTAAGAGCTAAATGTTAATCGGATTTGCATAGATTGGTGAAAATATTTGATAATAAAAGCAACGTGACGACTTTTTGACTTTCACTTCGCGTAACTTGTTGAGTTTGCATTCTTGACCAGTTAGGCTTGTGGATAGAGGAAACAATCTAAATGTTTTTGTCCACAGTTAAACTAAATAAATAAAAAATACCCCTTGCTGTTTATTTATTTTGTTATATACAATAATATTTACACGTGTTGTTTTCTGTATACGGTATAACATTTAATGCTTTCCTTTGATCGTTTTACAAAGAAGAGGTTGTTGTATTATAAAAACATCCTGTGACTTTTAGACCTCAAAACTTAAGTTTATAAACAGCTTTTTGTTTAAAGCAAACTGACCTAAAAACGTGGTTTGCGTGTGACGTCATGTAGCGACGAAAGACCGCCTACTTCAGCACATTGCATATTAAGCCCCGCCCACCAGCACGTGCACGTAGTAACAGGTGTAAGGCAGAAACGAAACGATGGAAATGCTGCGTTTTGCACATCGTTTAAAAAAACTCTGTGCATTGTCTTCATAGCGTGGTTGGAGTTTATTTTTGATGGCTTCCATGTGACGTTTGTTTGCATCATTTTACGTCATTGACATCTGGACGCAGAGAATGACGACGACGCAGTTTTGTCGTAACATACAAGCGTGAGTAACAATGCTTAGATTTGTCTGTCTGTCTGTTATTTAAACATTGGTCACAAAACTATATTAATGTTATACCTTTAAGATTATACATGGTCTACAGATATTAGTGATTTGACAATACAAATGTATGTATACAAACAAATCATGGGGCCATAGAAAACGATCACGTGGTTCAACATTAACATGGTTCACTCTTTAACTTCTGCAACTGTTTTCTGTGAAGAAGCACAACTTTGTCAGCAAAGAAGCAAATGACTGGAAAATGGCCCATCTGTCTTACATATTCAAGTAAATCCTTTAATACACCAAAAGTTTGGCAGTGTTGTAGATATTACACATATGCAAAGATATGCAAATGTCGTGTGTGTGTGTGTGTGTGTGACTATATGTGAAAGTGAAAGTAAGAAGTGTGTGTGTTTGCTGAAATATAAAATCTGCTTGCACATTTTGAATGACATGTCAAGTTAAATATACTTTTATATATGTTTATATATATACATACTTATCTATTTGCACGTTTAATTATTTATACATATATATATTATACTTATATAAACATATGACAAACATGCCACAACTTGCTTTAACCAATACAGCCCTGCATATCTGCCTATCATTTATTCACTCCCAGAATTTGACAGAGGCCCCATCTATGGAAGACTGAGTACTTGTAATAACAGCCTCAAATTAATCACAACATACTCAAGATTCACCACAGTGGCGCTTTAGTGGGTGTGCTGTTCATAGGAGAACAAACTGGTCTAAATGTTATGATTGACAATTTGTGTAAATGATTGTACCTTACAATGGTTCTAGGGTTGTAAGGAACATTTTGAAGACCTCTTATAGATGTCAAATGGACTTTGTCTGTTGTTTTGTCTTTGGAATCAGGACTGTGTGTGTCTTTGTGGTGTGTTCACATGGTGGTGAATTGGTCACATGACATTTACGGCTCCGGTGATTGGCTGAAAAGCTTTAACGCCCAGAATTCAGGCTTCCTGCAGAGCAATGAACAGTAATGCTTATAAATGGTTTTCTAGTGTTGTGGACGTCCTGAGATGAACTCTTGCTGACGTCAGCTATGAAGGAATATTATTTCAGAACTAGCCTATTGTTATTGTCATATGTACAATTACAACAATGGAGGTCTCCCATGTGATTAATTGTGATTAATTGTGCATAATAAGGCTAAGAATGTGTATTAAATAGGTCCAACAATTTTATATTGGCTGTAATATTCTAGTAATGATGATAAATTTGGTTTGTAGTGGCACATAAGTGTACAAGGGCTACATTTCCTGCCTTTTCCCCTATAATTAGCCATAAGCGTGACTCACGCTCTGAAAAAAAACATGACAAATATGATTCATTATCAAAGACCTCTGGCTCATCCTGCAAATCAACATCTGCACACCAGAGAAGAACAATGTGCCTTCTAAGCTAATACTGCACTCAATAAAATCTTAAATTGTCTTCAGCAGGCCATATTATAACAACTCTGACTTAATTTAATATGATTATTTATTCAACTTGCCAAAGAAAGATATTCAGAGACATAAGAGTAATGAAAATATGCTCCAGAGTTTTCTCAAAAATGCTTTGGTCAGCGGAATCTAGGCTGATCTTAGTGGAGTTCATCAAGGTTGCGATCAAGGGCCAAGTTTTTACTTGCTAGTTTACTCTAGTTATCTAATGCTGCTCTCATTACTAAATTTGTAATGTTGAAAGTTTTTCACAGCGTTGCCTGGAAGTTCATTTGGAAAGTTCTTATGTAAAAGTTTCTATTTCTTTTTCAGCACCAGTGCAGTGAAAAAGCAGATTTTTGAGCAGCAATTTTTGAATACTAGAAAGTTCCAGGGTCACTATTGGTTTTGGTTGTAAAAAGTTGTAATAACAGTAACCAAATGTTGTGCACACACTAATGTTAGGAAAACGTTGTGTTTTATCTAGCATTGAGAGAGGCACTTGTTGTTTGATGCTAAATAAAATTCTGAATTTGGAGATAAAAGCTTTGGCAAGGCAACACAAGGAAAGTGAGCTTGCATGAAGATAATTGCTTCAGATGCACCAAATTTTTTGACATCACAGCAAAGACAAGAAAACTGTTGTTTATAATAGTGTTGGTTCCAATCAGGCAGCGTCAGCAAGGGTATGGAAGACCTTAAACGATCACAAACAAGCCAGTTAAGATAAGGTCACAATGTTTTTAAGTGTAACATTTGTAGTTACAGAACAAAAAAAAACAAATTGTAGTTTAGTTTCTTCTACAGTGAATTGAATTACAGTTCAACAGATTGTCAATGTCCTTGTAAGTTACTAGAAAACAATCTACAATCTTATTCTAAATATAATTACCAAGTTACCCAAGTACTTTGACTGTAGTTTCAATGCAAAACCAAGGACTACTAACGTAACAATGAGGCTGAAGACAAGGATCCATTTGCAGCTTTATTAGAATAGTGAACAGGCAAGGGTCAAAAATAGCAAACAACAATAGTGTAGATAATCCAAAGGCAGGGTCTATAGACAGGCCAAGGTCAGGGGCAGCAGACAAGAGAGTAATCCAGTAACAGTCAAAAAAGCAAGCAGCAAACAATTGGAATTACAAAATACAGTCCAGGAAATAACAAGGAAATCACTTAGCATTGAAGGCTAGGCTAAACAAAACTTCACACTGTGCCATTGTGAAGGTGTGGGTTAAATGGCCTTTGAAATGAGCATCAGGTGTGCAGGTAATCAGGGCCGGGCAGGGGATTATGGGAAATGAAGTCCAGGAAGGTTTAGGGGACTGCAGAGGCCGAACGGTATTCGTGACAGCTAGGTTATGTATTATGCGTTTCTTTATGAGAATGAGGTCTAACATATTAAAACATTTTACCCAGCTAGCAAGTTTAGGTTGTAGGAACAGTTTCCTAACATTTTCATTGTGTAATAAAAAGATTGTTTTGAAAGTTCTAGGAACATTCAAACATTCACATTGTCCGTGTTTTAGCAGTATTAATGCTACTGTTTGGTTAAAAGAACGTTATTCAAACTGTCTTAATTCTCTTTAATTTTATGGTCTCAGCCATTGCTCCTTTGAAACACCAGCGTTTGAATAATCTCACCACAGCAGCTCTGTGAGACTGGTGGTTATCATGTCAAACAGACCTTCAATCCAACTCACGCTCCTGAGAACCACACTGTATGGTTCCACCACTCCACACTGTACACTGTATTCCGTAACGTTGCTGTAGGATATCAGGGACAAACACACAAACGTGGTCCCTACTCCAAATTTTTGCATTCACAAATAGCCAAATCCACCCCTGTCCGCTCTCCAGTCTTCAGTGTTTATTCAACATTCAGAATCTCAAAAGGGCTGTGGAAATTTCCCACTGTAGCAAAACGTTGACGTTTTTTGGCTGCCATTTCTTTGCTGATGAAGCAGCGTTATATAAAAATGACTCAAATTAATTCCTTTCATTAAGTTCCAGATAAAAACTAGACTAGTAGACTAGTTAATGCTGACCAAAGCACCTCACAGAATTCAGTTTTTACTAATATGTAGCGCTATAGTTGTTTTTATCATAGAAGTCGATTACTTTGATTTATTTTAGGCAACTTATACTAGGTAAAATACAAAACAAAAGTCAACAAAATTAGTAACACAAATTTGTGTACAAATTTTTTGTTATAGTGTTTATTAATGTTTTTTGTTTGCGGTGCTTTAGCCAATTTGCTTGACATTTCGTTATACTTTGTAAACATTTTCATAGTTGCAAACAATGCTTGAACTACAACCAGCATACGCAGATCTGATACCATTTTCTTCCTTTGAAAGCAACGTTTAATGAAACCATTTGCAGATGCTCCCAAAAACAAGACAAGTCAGTCATGACAGGAGCGCCGCATTGGCCAATTGTTATTTCAAACGAAACGCAAACGAATTCACAGAGGAATACCATTACATGAATGATCTCTCTCTCAATTAGAGAGTAATGAACAGATGTATATTTCTCAATGGCCATCATCAAGATATTTTGCCAGTTTTGAGTTTGGCCTGGAGCCCAGATATTGCTAGAAAGACCTAACCTTCCTTTTTTTTATATATATAAAGTGCTTTTATGTGTTTATGCAGTGCCTGTCCTTTGCAAGCGATTCGTTTAGGGATGAAAGTCTGTAATTTGTTCACTTGGGTTTTCGTTTAAGGACTTCTTTAGAATGACAAAACAAACATATAATTACAGCATAAATGCCCTGCAGTGTCACTACATGTTTACGTAAACCATGTTTACGAATGTCTTTGGGAAAGAGGATTTAAATAGTCTTGAGATAATTTCTGAAATCTGCCAAATAATTAGCGAGACAAATGGCTTTGACTTTTTGACAGTCATACACCTCTCCATTATACTAATGATTTGTCTCTCATTTCTGTGCTCTGAGTGTTTTATAAATGGAAGCGTTGGCTGTGCTCCAAAACCTAGTTAGCTGCATTGCTGTCCTGTCACTACAGGCAGCTGCCTACTGAGGGCTCAAAGTCTCTGTGCAAGTATGTGAACTTAAATGTTAGATGCTATGTGACTCGCCATGTCACTTTGTACTGAAATGCGACAGACGGCAATTTATAATGCAATGCAAGTACATGTTTCATTGTTCTCTTTACAATACGCTGCAAGGGTCTATAGCCTTTGTTAGACAAGAAAAGTTTGATGCAAATTAATGTTAATTATTTGTCAAGCCAACTGTAAATGTATTCATAAACACTAATTATTGTACAGTACACTTAATGATGTTTTGACCTTCGTTCAAACCAATTAAATGGATAAAAAGTTGTAGGGATACACTGTAAGTTTATCAAATTATCTACTGTGATATTCCATTCATATAATTTTTTATGAAGGAAACCCAATTTCTAACATTGTCTATAGTTTCCTCTGCAGCCCTAGTCTCACTATCTGAAGATAGACTTTGAAGTTCACCATCATCAGTGATGTCATTTGCTCTCATCATCGCTGTTGATGAAAGACTTGACTGGCTTTTCTTCAGACATCGCCTGGCATAGTTTTCTTCCATCTTCGCTTCAATAGCTGTTTGTGCTCGGCTTTTAATCTTCTCAACGCTCTACTCCAAAATCCACCTTTTCTCCCAGAGTGGAATTTGGAGATGCCAGATACATCCGACAAAGAATCGTGGGCTCCTATAGAAAACAGAACAAAGGCTGAGCTGAGAGATGGAGATTGCTTGTCCTGCTGGGTTGGCGAGTAGAACCGGGCTGGTCTTTGATCCGGGAGGATGCAGTGAAAGCAGATGGAAGATGGTTCCACATAATGAGTTTCTAGTGTAAAAAATGGCAACAACATCTTGCAATTCTAGTTGATCCTTGAAGCCGGTTGATGTTCTGTAATGTATGTGAGATGTTCATTAGCAGTGTGTTTCAAACATCAAAGCAAGACGTAGAAGGTGATGGAATTTCTTTTCATTTCCATCATCACTCACTCTTCTGTCATTCCAAAGCACACGTTCCTTTATAGCATCTCTTTAACACCGAAGGCGTTCAAGATACTAGGTGTTCTTCTGAATTCAGTGAAAGTAAATGGAAATGGGCACTACAGAGCTCCGTAAAACGACAAATAAGGACCATAAAAGTAGTTCCAGGCATTATAATCTTCTGAAGTCATCTGATAGCTTTGTGTGAGGAGCAGAGCTTCACTGCTAATAGTCACCGCTGTGGTTCTCAAATGTCATGCTAGCTTTTGTTTATTGACAGTTAATGTTCTTTAATGACACAGGAGAAGGTGTTTTTGAATATAGTGAACACATAAGAATTGAGGGCTGAGAGGTTGTCCTTGAATAATATCAATTTCAGGTTAGCAAGTTGTGATATGACTGCAGAAAACTTGGAACATCATTTTTAAAATGTTTACATTTTTATGTTTTTCCTGTTAGCTTTTATGGAAAATATGAGAGTTGAGCAATTCTTCTGTTCTTCATAGAAGAAGAAAGAGAATTAAACTCTGTTTAAACATAGTAAACATATTTGGAATGACACAAGGGTGAGAAAATCATAGGTCGAAGGTCTCTTCAGATGGCCTCCTCAGATGGTCTTGTTACAGCGCTAACCTTATGTCCAACACAGAATACCAAAGAAGTTTCTTGGTGGAAAGCAATAACAACATTCATCACTGACAATAATAACAACATTTATCACGGAGGCTAATCCTCGAGGTGATGTGCTGGCAAAGAGGTTGCATATGAGCTTGCTGCAGGTAACAGCAGACCTGAAACAGGGTCCCCCGTGACGTCTGAGACGTACAGGCTTTCACTCATATAGATTAACTTGAAAGTCTCTTGCGTGTCAAATGAGAGCAGCCATTTGTAAAACGTGACAGACTTGGCAACTATCCGCTACGATTGTCTCACTAAAATCACGACTGTAGATTCTGAAACATATGCGCTGACAAACGATAACAACTGTCAACAGATTCTTTACAGGATAATAACTAACAAACTATTTTCTGAACCATAACTAATTAATTTTCATGACTTTCCAGTCAGTCACAAAAACTGAATAAGATTTTTTAAAAGTACTTTTATGGATTCCAGTCACAGATTGTAATTTTCAGATGATGAAATGGTTTGCTGAGCCTAAAAACATTGCTATTCACTTTAAGACTTTTTCTTTAATGTAGCTGTAAAGCCCTGAGGTTTCTAAGGTGGGGAAAACATGGATGAAATTTGTCACAAAATGCAATTTACTGCACAGCCCAAAACTGACAAATTTTGGATGAAATAAACCAAAAGCCATTATTAATAATAAATGTCAGTTCTTGTGCTGTGGTGTAATTAATTGTGAAATAAAACCACAAGCAGAGAAACATTGTCCCAGACTACAGCACACAACCGTGTTCCCAAAATAAACATCGATTCTGACAAGAGAAACAAGCAAGTCATGATGTCTGTTGGAGGAAGTGATTAGAGGAACAACTAGGTTGTGGTTTGAGCCAGCAGAACTATGCATGAATTTTACAGGTCTTTCACAATTGTAGCTTGTCAGACTGTATGATATAATAACAGTGAGGATCTTGTGAAAACAAGTGTAGAGCGTTTCCACCCAGTTCCCAGTCAATCAGACTAAAATCTGTTTACAGTCATCTGTCATGAAAGCATCACACGCTGAGGCAGAAAATGAGACACTCATTGGAGGCTGAAGTTTTCTTAGTGTCACATTAAGTAAATATAAACGAATGATTTTAATGAATCGAAGAAACTGTTTATGTTCTGAAATGTTTTTCAAAGTTCAAGCACATTATAAGAGCAAGGCGTGCATTTTTTTTAAATGTGTTCTTACATTTATTTACTTGGCAGACACTTTTATCCAAAGTGACTTACAGTGAATTCAACACATTTATTTTATCAGAAAAGGTTGTGAACCCACAACCTTTGCGCTGCTAACACAATGCTCTACCAGTTGAGCTACACAGGAACACTTCTTGTTGCGTTAGCAGCACAAAGGTTGTGGGTTCAATCCCAGGGAACACAAGTACTTGTATACCTTGAAATCACTGTAAGTTGCTTTGGATAAAAGTGTTTGCCATATGAATAAATGTAAATGTGCTGGAAGTATTTTGATAAGCTGCGTTTGTCTGTTGTCCTGTACTAGTACTACGCCACATTATTTAAGAGTGACTGAAGGGTTGCCAGAGAGATTAAACTGAGATGTTCTTTATTACCGAATTGATTTGGATTCCCATCAGGATTTAAAGGCAAGTCACGATTCTCCAAGAATTCCTGAAGTTTCACACCCAGGATAGCAAAAAGCTACTGTTTAAAAAGTCATATAGTGATCGGCTAGTTAGGCTAACATTTGACTAATTCAAAGAAGACTTGAACCTGGTATCTTTAAGCGGAATGGTTTGATTTACCACATCTGTGCTCCATAATTCACTTATATTGCATATCATTGGCTTTTCATTGCTAAGTCACACTCATGCAAGCTTATCCAATCATCTTCCAGGAAAGCCAGGTTAACAGGCGTGACAAAGATACAGTGATTTAAAGCTCACTGTCCAACAAGGATAATTACGCCAGTAATTCTCATAAAACAAATAGCCTTTGTGATGCTTTCTAGAAACTCCCAGTTAAGCACAGCAACCGAGAGAGACTGAATATAACTGCCGTTCAATAAGCATTCATCTTAGTCTGTTTATTATAGAGCGAATGGTTTAGCCCGACTTCAAAATAGCTAAAACTGGAGCAATTTAACCGAGGAACAACAATGTTAGCAGTAACTGTGAATGTTAACTGTGTTAAAATGTTTTTAATGAAAACCTCGGTGGTAACAATGTCATTTCATGGGCTCCCACAGAGCTTATACTGTCATTTTTATACATGAAACATTTTTGTTATAGAAAAATGAATTATTTACTCATGTCATTCTAAGCATATATATTTTTTTACTCTAAAGGTAACCAAAATTCAATTTATTCCAATACGTTATAAAGAGGGTGGAAAAATAGGCATGTAAAAATGCATTAATACTGTTTTAAGTAGATATGGCTTGACTGACAATTGATTTCCTACAGAAAAATACAACAGAACTTTAACCTCACAGCATGTCAATACATGACAGAATATTCGTGGCGAGTAATTTAACGTGAATACAAACATTTTCATGTCGTCTTAAGATTATAACAAACATAACAGAAAAAGTATAGGATGTTTCCTGAAGGACCCACAAGAGTTTAATTGGATATTTTTTTTCACAGCATTCTCATTAAATTCTCCTCGGACCATATTTGACTGTGAACAGTTTATGAATGAGCCTCGTATCTGGTATAGAACTTTCTCTGCATTGCTTATAAGAAAGTTAGTGCTGGTTTCCTGACACAAATGAGGTTTTATCCCAGACTGAATTACTGTGATCAATGGCGACTCTAAAAAGCATTTCACGATCAAGGCTGAGGCTTAATTTGTGTCTGAGAAACCGCCGGAGTTGTAGTTGAGTTGAAGTGGAATGTCAAATTTCGGAATGTGGTTTGCATTCCTAACGGACGTTCGGAAAAGCGTGAAAGTTTCTGTATTGATTAACGTGGCCTAGAGATTGTAGTTTCGTTTCTGTTTAAAAAACCATGTCTTTACGTCTTCCTTTGTGTCTTAGTACTTTTATCGTTGGTTTTTATGGTTGATAAGGAGAGATGGAATGGACTGATAGGCATGAACATTTATTTTGGTTTATATTTTTGTATAAAATTGTTCACAACGCAGAAACTTTGGAAACCTGGTGAAGGAAAAAATGACAGAGGATGAAAACAGATTCCAGTAGCGTTCCTTGTTTTACTTTTATCCGATGTGTTCAGCAAAGCACAATAGTCACTGATTCCAGTCACGTGACGGGAACTTTATTGCAATTCTGTATTTAGATCCTTCTAGAACATTAAAAAAAAGTTATTCCTCCAGGATTCAGGGTTTGAACTTTAAAGCTGACGTTTAAGCTTCAAATGATGGACTCTTTGTTTACTTGTGCTGAAACAGCAGCTGTTATCCATCAGGGAGGCGGGACGCTAAACACTGTTAGCGATTGCTCTGTTTCAGCATTCCTGATACGTCACCGTAAGCTGGTACAAGTGATGTATGTGTAAAGGATCGAAACCAAAACCAAATGGAATGATATCAAAAATGTACCACTGGAATAAAACGGTGAATTGCGTTTAATTTTGTTTTACTTAAGAGGTAAAGAACTAACTGTAGGAAAACGGTTGCTTGGGACATTTATATGTCTGCTGCGTTTCTAGATTTTTATACTTTAACCATCAATAAATGTGCAGTGGTGACTGAGGAAAGGACATAACTATAAAAACATTTAAATATGACCTCAATTTATACATTTAGAAAAGGGCATTTGGTGTTAATCAAAGATTCTTGCGTCTTACATATTTGGCTAATGTGTAATGTGCTTATTTTATATACAAGAGAAGAGTTTTGCTACTGTTCCTGTAAGACATACATTGCATTACATGTAAATCACCTGTTTTATGATTGGCTAACATTTTTGCATGCAAAATAAGTCTAAGTCACACGTATGTAGCTCCACATACTAATCGAGGTCATATGTTAATGTCCTCATAGCTATGACATCAATACCAATTTTTATGGCTTAATAAATTATTCATAAATGGCACATATATCTACTGCTGTAGAGAGATAAACAACAGCAATATCTTCACCAGCTTTCTGTTGCCAACTAGGGTCCCTGAAGATTTATTTTTTGATAATGATGTGATTTAATAATATGCAACTTTTAAAGTAACTTAAAGATGTTTTATATTTAGCATGTAACTAAATGTATGTGTATAGGTCAGCATGTTCTATGATCAAAGTCCAGGTTTCTTGTTAGCATACATCCTTCCCAGATATGTAAAACCGAAAGAATCCCAAGGGAACCGTTCTGGATTCCAGATGGACGCTCGTTCCACAGGAGACTCCGTGGAACTGCTGCCATGCTCTGATTTTCGTACCTTTTTTCCTCCTCCGATGGTTTCCATCTTATTTTTAACCCCATATTTAATTTCATATTTAAATATCCAATTCTGATTGGATGAGATACGAAATGTGTTGTATGTGACATCATTGGTGAACTACACCAGGCAGACATGTATGTACAACAAACAATTGCTTGTTCTTCAAAAGTGGAGAACAAGTATAATGACAGGAAATATATGCAAGCTATTTGTTTTTCTTTCTAGCTTAGTATTGCTGAGAACATTAGGGCCAAAACTGTCCCCAACGGTGGACTCCTTGTTTCTCTGGATAAATATAAAGTGCTGTGTAAACTTCAGTAGCCTTGAGGAGTTGTATCATCCCTCAGTTGGCTAGGAGACGGTGAAATTGTGTCTCGGATGCTTTGCAAAGAAGAAACAGGCTAAACAAGCATCTACTAAGAGTTATTATTTATAAAGTAATGATTGGTTGAGGCAGACAATGTCAGCTGTCCAGTAAACATGAAAAAAGTAAACAGC
The DNA here is from genome assembly GCA_036877545.1 of Yasuhikotakia modesta. Taxonomy (NCBI): domain Eukaryota; kingdom Metazoa; phylum Chordata; class Actinopteri; order Cypriniformes; family Botiidae; genus Yasuhikotakia; species Yasuhikotakia modesta. The sequence goes on from JBAJNP010003433.1 coordinate 12,959, forward strand.
TATGAGAGACTGAGGTAAAAAGTTAAAGTCACCATGAAATCAAAATGGACTTTCTTAATACAAGTTCCTTTGCTGTTGGGAAAATGTTTGTATTTATAATCTTTCAGGGAGTTAGAATAAATTGCTCCACAAGCTGTGTTTGTATGCTTTCTAAATCTTGGCAAGAGTTAGAATAATTTATGGTTTATTTTATATTCTGTTAAATTCGTAACCTTAGTGTTAATATTTAGATATGCAGATATGACCTCAAGGGGACAATTGTAACCTTTGATATCCCGTAATTCCAATCTAGTTCCAACCGAACTTCCATCCTCCATTTTGTCTATTGATTGATCATATTTCATATTATAGGAAAACTTGTAGGAAAACATGCATATGGTGCCTCATGTTGGTTCTGCGGACCCTTGAGGACCCCTCAGAGGTGGAAGAATCACCTATTTAATGTCTCAGCCTTCACCCGACGGCTGTCTGAAACTCTGGATAATGGGTGAGAAGATTTCAAAGCAAACAGAACAAGAATTTCAACAGTTTTATTCACTGAAGTGTTTGTCTTGTTTATATATGACACAACCTCCAGCCCACAGATGATTTTCTGTTGTCCTGCAGAGTTTAGCTTCAGCCGTAAACAAACACTATTGGAAATAAAAAATGGATCTTGGATGTTTCCTGAGTTGCAGGCGGCAGGAAAAATGTAGCACAATATGCTAATAGTAAAAATGCAACTGCACTATATAATTGTGAATAGTTAGTAGATAAAAAACAGCCTTATGTAGTTTTAAAAAGAGGAAACGTTTGTGTTTTGTTGTCAAATAGCTCGTACATCGCCGTTATTTTGGCACTTGGCTATTGAGAGCATAAAATTGTTGAAATTCAGGGTCGAAAAATAATGATTGTTTCCAAACAAGTTTCATTTTTATATTAAATTAACTGTTCATTTAGTTATATTAGTACATTTCTGAATTTCAGAACATTTACATTTGTACGACAAACAATTTAAGTATTAAGCACATTGAATTGAAAGTAAACTACATGGGCTGTAGTGCAATAAAGGACTCTGACATGGTGGGCAAATCCATAGGCTTGGAATTGCTTGATAGGTTTATTTTAGCGTTGTCGCTTTTCTCTTCAGCCCTTTGTTTTGGGTCAGTTGGCACACAGATGTTTGCTACACTGTTTCCAACATCTGCTAGCTCATTAGCAAATGTAATCATGATGCTAGTCGCTAGCACCCCCTGTGAATATCAGCAGACTGAGATAAACTCTTTAAAAACTAGCTTGGTTACAAACGCCCATTTTCTTCACACTCTAAATGGAGTAATGAAGCGTTTAAGTGTTTTACAAGGCAGAAATCTGGCTATAATAAACCCAAGCATGAGGGAGTGGCTATTTCTCAATCGCTGTCACTGATTTTGATCAATTGTACAAGCAATTTTTCTACGGCTGGTTCTCATCAAATATCATCGTGTGTGAAGAAATCGATTGTCTGACGGGTCATCATTAAAATCACATTTGTGATTCTGACGTGAGAAGTTACACCAGGAGACAGGCCAGCGGTACGCCAATAAACTAATCGTCATGGCAACAAGATGCTATCTGCAATTTGATTTGTCAGCAAATTCGTTTTGAAAAGCAAGTGCAACCTTAAATAATCTATGAGTCTGAACCAGTACATATTTTTTTAAGGGACTCTTGGGACAACAGGACTCGCCTTGTGAAACCAGGAGTGTCTGAGGATCGCTCATAATGCCTCAGAGATAATAAGTGTCTTGTTTCTTGTACGAATCGGTCCAATATAAAACGTATCGCAGGTTTTTTCTGTTGCAGGACAAGCTGTCTGTATTCCTTTTCTGCATCCTTGCAAGTATTTTGCGTTTCGTTTCTGCCTTGGCATTTAAAAGAGAAAAAGTCGACACTTTCAGTTGCACTGGCCGGTTTACAATAATTGATTCCAACAAAAAGAATATGTGAAAATCAGAAAGTTGAAGACCATGTTTAACAGGAAATTCATGAATGACTGCACACCCAGCAGAGAATAATGAACTCTATAATTGAATTAGTCTGGTTGCTGAGTCTTTTAATAATGTTTTATTTAGAGAAAACTTTTGCTGTATTGCTACAACACCATACTGAGCAAGTTTCTTCTAGTCTGCAAAAACTGACTAAACTCTGACTAAACTCACGCTTTCACTTTAGAATTGCAGCTGGATATACATGAACAGGAACAGGAACACATTATGCGCATAGCATTAAAATGCTTACAGCTTTAAAGGCAACTTTTGTCCAACATGTTTTTTGGCATCTTTGTAGAACAGCAGTAGAATAAGAACTCATGCAGCGACTGGCCTCAGAGAGCAACACAGTTTGAATGATTCCACCCCCAGTGCTTTTCCAAGCAGCACCATGGAAAACTGAATGTCTACAGCAATACACCCTATAGCCCATCTGCCTTGTCCACAGAGCCCGATACATTGCCTAACTGTTTCAATGCCGTCTGTTCTACGGTCTAAATGCTCTAGAACAGCATTTACCCCCTGCCAGTACAATAACTATTTTCCCCAAGAGGAACATTTTATTGCTCATATTGAGTCTTAATGCAGTTTTTTGTTTTAGGTGTCAACGTTGTCTCAGATGTTGTTACTAAAATTCCCTGAACAAACTCAAAAGATTTGAGTGTCAGTAGGACTACAGAGCTGGTAAATAAATGCTGGAAACATAAATGAGACTTTTTGTTCTGATTTGGTTTAGAATTTGATGAGAAATGTTTTGTTTTGCAGTAAGACTGAAAATTGTGAGAGATTGTTGAGATTTTGTATGAACTTTTAGAGGAGACACAGGTGAGACTGAGAAACAGGAGACTTCTGGAGAAGAAGTGCTTTAATTGTTCTCAATTTAATCTTGCTGCTGTCCAGGAGAAACATCTGAGATATTACAGAAATCTCATGTGATCCTATCATATCAAACAATCATCAACATTACTGAGCCACCATAAACATCTGAATTTGGTTTCTTTAGCATTGATGCCAAGAACCCAAGGTCTCTCTCAGGTCCTCTTACACACCCTAGCTGTTTTCTGTGTCCTGGGGTGTTGAGTTGAGTGCAGTTGAGAAGAAATGTAAAAAAAAAAAAACAGTGTGTAATTATAACAAGCAAAGTTACATTTTCACTATACATCATTAATGGGAACCGCTTTAATGGAGCAATGAAACGTCCATCTGTGCAGAGAGAGAGAACAGAGCTTTCAAAGTGTGTTTGTTTCAGAGAGTCAGAACAGAATCAATGATCACATCGTATATGTGGAAGTAGTTTGAGAAATGGGGATGCAGAAATATTACTTGCCTCGTCCTTGTAGCCGCGATGCGGAACGTCAAAGACTCCCACAAACTCCCGCAATGGGAATGTGAAGCAATATCAGCCAAGTAAGACTAATTTTGTCTGCGGTGGATTATCAGACAGAAACTATTCAAGCACAAACATCTACTCCACAGGGTGTAGTTCATACAGCCTCATGAAAATTCCCATGACAACCGTTTGACATCAGCATGTAATGTTTACTGTCTGTTCATGTACACACACAACAGGTGTGAGTTCTTCGGTCAAGCCTTGAGTCCTGCACAGATTTCATTTCAATTTGTTCGCTTTCAAGGTCAAACTTTGGAGAACGTTTGAAATACTTTCTCCCATATAGTTTCTGCCGCTGTCGCCTTGAGGAACATAAAGGCTAAAGGAAAATGCCAACAAATTCAACTTTGATTGGCCAAATGTATTTCATCTTTTTAATTTGATGCGTCTGTTAACTGTTTACATTCTGTGCACCTGTTTCAAAGTCACTTCATTATTTTAAGTAATGCTGCGTGTCCATTTTCACAGGGTTTGATAATGTGTCTAGTTCACAACAGCAGAAAATGCTTCTATTGTATTTTTTTTCGTTATTCTCTAGTTTCACGCTTCTTTTTCCCTAAAACACTTTTGTTCCTTGATATCTTCAGACCATTTTACGTTTACATTTATTCATTTGGCAGATGCTTTTATCCAAAGCAACTTACAGTGAATTCAAGGTATACACTTTTATCAGTACTTGTTCTCCCTGGGATTGAACCCACAACCTTTGCGCTACTAACGCAACGCTCTACCAGTTGAGCTATACAGGAACACAAGGAGAACTGAGAGGAGACAGATTATCGCCCTTGCATCTGCAAGCTTGTATATAGCAGAAGTAAATATATAAGCACATATTACAGTATATATGAATCATACAGGCGCAATAAAGCAGCGTTTTAATGTGGTTTGACACTTTTATTATATGAGTCTAATCCCTCATGGAAAAAAAGGACCAATTCTTCTCTGCCTGTATTTATTAAAAATATTACTCACTTTCTAGCATGTTGGTTTTGCGGTGGATTTCTGAACACATTTTTTAGCAACTTTAGTAAAGCAATTGCATTAGAAAACATACTTTATAGTCTATTTATTTAGCAAGTAGACATGGTATGGACATAAATGATGGCTTGTGAGATGTATGCTATAATTTATAATGCTATAATATATAATGCTATATATATATATATATGTATAATTTTTTCCCTGTCAGACAAATAAATGGGTTAAAATATCCTTTAGACTTCTTAAAGAAAGGAACTCAAGATACTATAGCATTATAAAGACCTTTTTTAAGTTAACTTGAATGTTTTGGGTCAGTTTGTTGTTAAAATCCTGGTTGCTTAGCGTTTGTGGAACAGGTTTAGTACGTGAACTGTCAGTCAGTCTCAACTGGCTCTCATGCCAATCGACACTTACCTGATTAGCGCTTCATTGTAAGTCACTTAAGACAGTCTGCTAAGAGACTTAAGATGTAAATAATGCAGTACTAATTTAATTACGGTTAAGTACAAGTTCAGTCACATTTAAGCTGCTGTAAGCCAAGTATGCGTTTAAACCCATTGCAGTGCACTAGACAGTGCATACTAGTTACCTAACACTTGAAAGTCCAACATGGGTCTGTCTTGCAATGCATGCTGGGATTAAAAGACCGTTTGCTTACATAATCAATCCCATAATGCATCTGGGCGTGCTTCTTGCTGTTTGATTGGTTGATTTCTTTAGAAGGGTCAATGTTTCTAGATTTAATTCATGATCCTCATGTAGTGACTCAGTGAGTGGTTAAAAAATGCTGCTTAAAATTAATTTATATTATTAAGAGCAAAACCCAGAGGCAAATTAAACCCAAGTCGTCTTTTCCCAGAATTCTGTGTTTTATCTGATGGATTCTACAATAGTATTTGATTTTGAGAAGATGGGCTGAGATGTTTGGTTCATTAGTTAGGTAGATAAGTTCTGATTATCTAGTTGTTACTCATTTTTTAAGTTTAGTTTGGCTGTCAGTCACTACAGATCACAACCTAGTTAACCTGCAAGCATTTTGCAAGCAAAACCCATTAAAGTTTTTTGAGTAAAGATTTTTAAAGATATACTTTAATGCCAATGTAAAATCTAAATAGTTGTTTACTTGTTTTAATACACACCACTGGTCTTTTTGCATGATTTATTGGTGCATGTTATTCCGAAAAGGAATAACATGACAAACACAAACATTGAATCAAAATGCAGTAACTCTGAAATGACTTTTTGATTTGACTTGAGCAGTTTTCACACACCATAGAATTTCTGATGGGTAAAATTAAGTCCCGCCCTCATTTTTGATACATTGCAATATATTACAACAGGGAAGTGATGGCATCAATAGAAGCTCACTAGAAACTAAATTGTAGGAGTTGTAAGAGGCAGATTGCTTTCATACTGACGTTTCTGCAGTAAATATGAGCCGAAAATGAGTAAATAGTCCGAAAATGTCCTTGGAATACCATATATGGAATAACGGATATGTTGGGAACGCTCTGTGCTCCAGCTACAGATGGGTTTATTCCAAGGAATCAATGTCTGACTGGACCAGCCGTCTCCCATGATAAATTATTTTATGCATTTTCTGGGCTAGACATTTGTTTATGAGTCAGGCTTTGAAAGTCATTATATCAGACCTGAAAAATATGAGAAAGATCAAATATATGTCAACTTGTTTTCTCCGAGCAAACAAAATGACGGTTTGCAAATCTGTTATATATGTTTGTGTGAATGTCAGGCAGTTTCTAACCGCTGAATGTTTAAATGTTCAGAACTTTAGGAATGATGTTTTTAAGTGAATTACAGTTTCAATAACAAAGCTAGTGCTGTTTTACTATTCTGCTAGCTGTAGTCAGCCTGCTAGTTCACACCTTTTGCAAGTCACTTATGATACGAATATTACAATACAGTGTTGTAATGTACAGTTCAACTTTAAAGTACAGTACAATACACTTGGCTATTCAGAAAGATTTGCAGTTTAATAGAAATACACATTATTATGCATCTTAAATTAAACAAGCTTTAGAACAGAATAGTGAGAATATTTTGTTCAATATACCACACTGACATAAAAAGCGTATTTACAAATTACACAAAAGCGCGAACAGACGACACGCTATTGTTAATTCAAGGAAAATCGTTTTTATTTCAGTGTTAACTGTCGAACTGCATTAGAGACAGGTCAGCAATGAAACCAAGCTATGCTAACAGATGAGAAACAATATTATGCCGGTGCAATTTAACTGATGCGATATTAAATGCGCTTTTACAAAGATACTTTCATCAAATCAGGGCTGTGCATTTATTAAACAGTGATGCATCACACCACTAGCTGTGTGCAATCATGCGCAAAAACATGCGACTTGAATCTCTAAACAGGTGTTTTAGTTTTGCTAAATGCATGCACGTCTAAATGCAGATTTCTTCTCTGTTAAGCTGCATGTTGATGCATTTTTTTGGTGATGTTTTTTTTTCTGTGGCAATAAAGTAGAGAATACTTTCCTTCCTGCGCTGTTTATTTTGTCCAGGCAGCGATGTGTTACGTATCTTTTCATAACTCTGGGAACTACCAGCATGCAATCGCTCTGGAAGGTTGCACCGCATCTGTCAAATGCAGACAGGCACCCGCGCATGCCCACGTCTCGATTACTAGCATTCATAGCTGTAAATACCAAACGGAACTGAGCAATCGAACCACCTCAGGTGTGAAACGATTCCTATGGGAGTAGATGGGAGGTATATTATGATAATAGCTTACTTCTCATTCCAATTAACAGCTCTTAGCTGCAACAGGGTTGAAACGTCGTGGCATGTTTATGAAACCATCTCCTGAAATCTAATTATCTTTGGCTTTTCTTCGTCTGACAGTTCTGTGGCGAGGGGTTTGATTGAAACCAAAAGCTTGTGCATGTTTACACATAATGGGAAGCAGTTTGGGGGGGATAATGTGAGGTAGACCATGTGAGGTAAATAACTTGAGGTTAACAATGTGAAGTAGATAATTTGAGGTAGACAATGTGATGTAGATAATCATTTTAAAAATGTTTTAATTCTGTCTATACTAATAGATAGTTTTAAGGGACGTTCACCGAACCATGTGTGTCTGACTGTGGGCATAATGGTAAAAACCAGCTGGATAAATCTGTTACCCTGTAATGATCCATTAGTGCTGAACAGACAGACCTCGATTGTGGCATTTTGTCCAGAAATCTGCTGACTGACCATAACATCAGACTGAGGGGAAGCGCAGAGCTAATGGCCTTTAGTTTCACTTGAGAAAATCACATTGTTGATCTGAATGAGTTTCAGAGTTTCGTTTGAACGCCAGTGATTTCTGTGAGTCTCACAACAGCCGTCCCACAACACCTCCTGTGTGACTGTACATACAATACTACATACTTCTCTTCAAATAACAGCTAATCCTTTGTGTGTTTTATGATAATTCAGCAAAGCTTTCCCCTAATTGACTGTTTTAATATTAATAATTATTGTTTATTAATATTAATAATTAGTCATATTAATAATAGAACTGTAAAAGAGAAACACATCCTTTATCTTATACAGTAATATTTGTTGTACAGACTTTTTTTAAAGACTGTATTACATTATTTATTGAGAATAATTTAATACAAAATAAAAAACTAAATATACAGATGGATGAATGGATGGATGGATGAGGTACGAGGTTCCTGTGATGCATAAAAGACAAATTCTGATTCCAGATCAGCCCTCAAGCGAGACTGAACCCGTTCCATGGCGTGCTGCTGTGGGGGCGTGCATCTACCTCAGGCTTGCGACCAACCCGCACTGCATTGTGGGTAATGAATCATATGTCCTGAGGCAAACGTCCTCTCCATAAAAACGAGGTAGGAGGATCAAAATGCATCAGAGCCTTCAAAGCTCATGGATGTCTGAAACATTTTACAGTTGGTAATTTATTTGGCATCAATAAACCCAGAAGCTATAAGATCAATGTGGAGTGTTTTTTTTAAGTTGTAGAGATTTGACCATTGTTTGGTTTTTAGTCATTATCTTGGCGTTTGAGGTCTGCTGTTGTCATGGTCTGTGTAGGATGTTTTTAATGCTAAGACTAGCTACTTTAATTCACTGCCTGCAGAAACGCAGGAGGCCACAATACAGTGAGATTTGTGAGGCATGTTTTTTGGTTTGAAATCTAGAGGAAACGATTAGCAATTATGATTTGTTCTATTACTTTTACTTTTATTACTTTTTTTTCCTATTACTAAAACAAACTTTTACTTTTGTTTGCCATTATAAATGCTTATAAATGCTGTCTTATGTTGACTGGGAAGGGCAAATTAAAATAACAACTGACAAAAAGTACAAATCTGTTTTTTAGTCGGTTGCGCTTTCGGATGTGTGAATTGTTTCGCTGTTTTTTCCATTTGTTTTGCACTTTTTGACCACCAAGATTTCTGTCACTGCAAAATTAAATTTCTTAAAATGTCAGATTTGTTTTAATCGCAGCGTCTGCAGCAGTCAAGCACAAACTGTAAATCTCTGTTATAGCCTTCGGTGAGCGTTTTGATTTAGCAAAGAAACCTCTTATTACTGCATTTGTGGAATAACTCGACGCACAAACCACACGCTGATGACACGCCATATGATAAAATGGATCTATTCAGTCAGTCATGTTGTGAAACTAACACATTGAAATTATTGCATTGCTCTCCAGCTGTCTACATAGCAACCATAAACGTAAAGTTATTACAGCTGAAATCATCACCGGCAAACGAAACGCTCTCTGAATGCTTAGCTAACAAATGACAGGTTGTGTTATCTGTGCAAGTATCTATAGTTCATTCATGGTAACAGATAGTTGTCCGTATAACAGATATGTGACAACTAACACACATTTAGAATGAATTGGGCCTAATGATACAGTCATTTATCACCTGATCTGACATCAGTTCTCATGCTTTAAGGACTGGTCCATTTAAATTAACTAGTGCAGTAAGAAGTTTCCCAGAAGGTTTTCTTTTCCTGAGATGAGTGCGTAACCATGACAACAGATTCCGGGCCGAGGGATGCTGCGGAGTGGATGCAGACTTCCCGCCGTGTACGACGGAGGAACTGATTAAAGTGAGTTTATTAATTTGCAAGATCCATCAACTGAAATTCCTTGCCAAAAAATCAAACGGCTGAGGTAAAACGTCTCACTAAATGTTGAAACAATCATTTGTTGAAACAAATAAAACGAAACGGGAGCCTCGGCTGTATTTATTTGTTCCTTCCATTCTGACCCTCAGTTAGAGTTGTGTGTGACCTCACGATTTGTCTGTCTGTTGTCAGTAAAATGATTTATATGAAATGGGTGTACAAAGCCATAACGCTAAGAAGGCAAATGTCAAAGTAATAAGGAGCGTATTGAAATGCGTGACTGCGTGAAAGCTCAGGTGTGACAGGTTTATAGGAGGCTAGTGGCCCCTGCAGCGCTCTATAAATTTTCCTTTCACACCAGCCGGTGCGAGAAGCTAAATAAGAGATGAGAGTTTAAGCATGCGACGTGTCAGTCTGTCATCGCATATACCTCATAACGTTTACCTCGCATCACATTTACTTCATAGCAAATACCTCGTAGCGCTTACCTCATTTTATACCTCTCATCGCATATACCTCATAGCAGATGCCTCATAGCGCTTATGGTCTTTATATTTCAAACATTTTGAAGCTTTACGTGAGCAACAGACTAACATTTAAGTATTTTTTCTTAAGCTGTGATGTCATATGAGTCTGGAACACATTTAAAAATGATGCATGATGCAAAAATGACGCCCAGTTGTATGTTACTGAACTTCTTTTGAGAAAATAATGAGAAGTAAATGAGAATAAATGGTGGCAGACTTTAATTTATCACTGAACTATTTCTTTGAAAAGCACAAGAGTTAGTTAAAGTTTCATGGTCGCCCCATTTTTTAGTCACAGGGACCAGGCCATCGTTCCCAGACATCTTCTAAAGGCCCACCCTGTTTTTTTGGGTAATAAGCTGCAATGCCTTTTATTAATGCAGACCTGCACCGAATCGCAAAGCGTGCGTCAGCTTCAGTGTTATTTTGTGATGGTTGATTCGGGCTCAGAGAGTGACTCATGAGTCTTGTGTGGGAGGGACGACAGAGTCTCCAAATCAGACTTCCAACAAATAAAAGCGCTCGGCTGTAGACTGATGCAAGAGAGGTCAGATCTGTGGTAAAGTCTTGACGCCCCCCCTGCAGAACGGGACTCGTGCGATATGGGGTAGACGTCTGAGGAGGGGATCAGATTCTTTAACTACCTAGCAACTTACCAGAAAAGCCTAGCAACCGTGTGTGTGTGTGTGTGTGTGTAATAGACATTCTGTTGATTTAAAGTCACTTTATTGTACTGAGGTGAGTTGAACTATATCATACAATAACATTTAGTACACAAGATAAGTGCTTCTGTAAATAAATGCTGTAACATTTACATTCTGGTTGTGTTGTATGTTATAGCGCCAGTATTTTAGCACATTTTCATGTAGCCATTATTTGAAATGTGTTGCGATGACCTGACTGTAAATAACAAGGTTTCCTGTATTAGCAACCGCATTCTCCGTTTTGCCCACCTTATGGGTAGCCATGGCAACAGTTAGCAACGGATAGCTGGTCAGCGGTTTTACACGCACCACCATCTCAGCTGACTATACATGCAGACACGTTTTGGCTGTAGTCAGGATAATGCATTGTTAGTTTTGAAGCAGTATAAAAACAGTTAACAGACATAAACTTGATGACAGTCCAATGCCATTTGGTTTTAATAAATAAAGGTTTGTAGCACAACTGGAACTTTAAGATAAAAAAGGGACTGACTGTTAAAAAAAAAAATCAGTAAAATACGTGATTATACAAAAAAGTACAATTTCCCAGCATGCATTACTGCAGGGGATCATATTCGCCAGCGCTGTCCTGCAGAGTTTAACTCCAGCGCTAATCAAACAAACCTGTCTGTCATTTTCAAACTATTTTATGATTTTTATTAGCTGTTTCATGCGTTTTGATTGAAGTCAGGACTAAATTTCCAGACACTCCTGTCAGACTTTTCGGGAAAAAATGTGTTTGTCCAGAATAATGCATGAAAAGGCCTAAAAAATGTGTTTTAATCTTTGTTTGCAACATCCATTAGCAACAGAATCACACGATAATAACGAACAAGAAACATCACTTGGTAATAGTGGGATCTGTGTTTCGTCTGAGATTTGTGTATCAAAGGACAGCAAAGACACCATTAGGGACTGTAAACATCCTACTCATTTTGTCTGAGAAAACAGACAAAAACAAATAGGAAAGGAAATTGGAATGGGATTTATCACAGCAAGTTTTTACACGTCTCTTGTATAAAGAATGTATAAAATTTGTGGAATTCTAAATTTGTTGCTAGTCTTTGTTTGCCTGGAAAAGCCAAAATTTTACTTAAACTTTGTAAATTGTGGAAACGTTTTTCCTTTCCTCTTGTGTCATTTACGCAACTTTTCTCTTGGTTGTTTTTTTTTCCCTGTTTTCCCAGAAATTTTAAATTCCACGAGGAAACTCTGTTAGGACTTAAACGGTAAAAGCTGTTTATAAGGACAGCAGTAATCTCTTCATCTTGAGGAAAAAGATGAGAGATGGGTAAGAGTAACGGACTAAAAGGAGAGAGCAATTTGAGCTTGTCACGTTAATGGCGTTGTGTTTTCAAAGTGACTCAATTGTGCATCCGAACGGACTTCTGGGTTCTCAAACCCAGAGCCGTGACATAAATTAGAGAGTAATCATGCAAACTGTTCATCACTGCCCACGTTCTGCCAAAGTACTAAAGTGAAAGTGAAAGTATTTTAAAGTTTTGATGAGTGTTGGTCACCGTTTTACTTGACAACGGTCGTCATGTTGGTCACAGCACTTTAAGGTTAGAAAATGACTTCAGAAAACTCTCAACTTTAAAATATAAGTTATTTTTGTGTTAAATGTAACACTGTAATCACATCATAAGTCAATAAAGGGCTTACATGTACAAGTCTAACATGTAGTCATTTATTTGTTCTTGTAGCTCAACTGGTAAAGCATTGTGTTCACAACGCATAGGTGGTGGGTTCGATCCCAGGGAACACAAGTACTGATAAAAAATGTGTTCCTTGAATTCACTGTAAGTTGTTTTGGGTTGCGTCTGTCAGATAAATAAATGTAGATTTATGATGTTGTTGAAAGACTATTATTGATTTCTTTAAGAAGAGAAAAATGGATCAATAGCTGTGAGTTCGGCCATATAAAGGCACATTTATATTTTATATACAGTATAGATGTAGCCTACAGCTAACTTCTATATTCCTCATATTTAAATGAGGCCAAATTAAGTTTCAGAGCTTTGAGCAGAAAGGTTTTGAACAAAAATACGCTCTAGAAATAATTTCAAGAATTATTATTTCTATTCAAAAGTGAAAAATGTCTTTATTTACTATTCGTTGAATAGTCGACTTTGATAGGCGCTGACCAATCAGCATCCAGTCCCAGAACTATCCATTTTATTACACGCGTCTTCTTAGCGCAGGACCTAAAAGCGCAATCCAAAACAATTTAGCACCATTTCTGCTCGCATAATCAACATCTATTTTCGTCTATTTCAATCTCTTTTCCTGAGCAATTTTTAAAAATTCCCCCTTTTGTTATTCACAAGCCACGAAAAGAACAAAGAACAGAACTAACTATCTGTGTGACACTGTGTGCCCAACAGCCCTCGGTCTAACTACAAAAATGATAATGATTTCACCCTAAAGTTTACAACCGAATTTCCTCTTGTGTTTTAGGTTTAAATCTGGCCCTCCGGATATCACAGCGGGTGTTTCTCCCACAAAAAATGACTTCTGTGGTTTCAGGATGGCACAAGCGGTCCGGGTCTTTATCGTACCTGCGCGCATCAAAGGTTGTTTCAACTGAGGGCGCCAATTACCGGAACGCTACATCTGAGAGTTTCAAACCCACAGATTTGTCCTTTTCTAGTTACTTCAGTCAGGTTTGCCATTTTAATACAGTGTCAGAGGAAGAATAACACATTTGTTTGAATTTTGGCAAAATTTTAAAGCAGTTTTTCAGTCTAGTCTTCAAACGCTATCCCATAATGCATTTCAAATGAAAGTGAAAGTAAAAATGGTGTAAAACTCTATTAAAGGTCCAAGATGTCTATTATAAACACGCGCTCATTCTTTCTTAAATTGCAGATTATGAAGAAATAATAAACTTTCAAATGTATCATGATATCATGTCTTTGAAGGGGAGAGAAAAAATGCAATTTCTACTGCTTACATAACATCACAAATGCTACTGATGCTAAAAAAATGTTGTGGTGTAGAAAGTGTTGTGCTATTGATTTTCTCAACAAACTACCACAATGATTTAATTTAAAGACCTTGGCTATAAAAATGTGGATCTTGAAATCTTTTTCTCAGATGGTTGCTAACTGTCTTGTGTAGATCTGTAAATTTGTCCGGCACACAGTCGGGTCGATAGACTTGTTAACGCTTATTAAAACGGTCTGTTGTTGCGGATAAAATAGGAGGTTTGCTTTCTGTTGCAGGTTAGAAATGAACTGTGATTCTAAATGTGGCTGTTGTAAAACTGTTGAGCTGGAAGTGAGAGATCTTTCCATTAAAGTTTCATGGTTTCCTGTTATGGATAATCACCAGGGATGTAAAGATCTTATGAGGGGTGTCCACCAATCTTCACCCTGCCTTTCGTTTCTGTTTTTCTCTTGTGTCTGTCCTCACTGCATGAATTTTAATACCACACCACCCCTCTCAGAAACACTCAGCTGGGCTGTGAGACAGAAGAAGATTGTACCACAGTCTTCAGAAAGCAGCTTTATAGGTAACATTTCTAAGTGCATTGTGGGTGAATTTTGCTTGAATTTATTTTGTTGTTTTGGGTGAATTTTGCTTGAATTTATTTCATTGTTTTGTGGTGTTTTTCTTTGTTTGGCTGAGCTTCCTGACCAACTCAATAACGCAACACTGGCTCGACCAATGAGACGAGTTTGGGGCGGTGCTGTTTGTACGATGTTGGTCAGAGAAGTGTTTGAAAAAATGGTTTGGTTTGTTTTTTTGCTGTTTTTTTTTTTTTAAAAACAGACACAGGTTCAGTGGCCCAATAACAGAACAGATGGCGTCTCAAAACACTGAGAGAACTAATATCCAGCATGTAAAGAAATATCTAGCATGTTTTTTTAGAGAACATCAGAACAACATAGACAGACATCAGAAGCTCACGGGAAGCACAAAATCTCAACAAGCCTTTTGTATTGGAGTCATTGATCATAGTGAAAAATGAGCAGAGCGCTTGAGTTCTCATTTTTTATGATGGATCAAAAGGTTGTGGGGGGCAAACGTGAAAAAAATACGACTAAACTATTTGACACACCTCTGCGTGTTTGCGAAGATTTATGGCCGTGCAGCGGCCGTCGTAAATTTGAAGGGACAGTCAAACTGTGAACAAACAAATGTGCTTTTGCTAAAGTGGCTGTTTGGAGTCCATTAAATGTTTACAGTCGGACGTAACGCTTCAAATTGTGGAGGTACTTGGGACGTACTGTTGCATTAATAATGAAGAAGGATCGTCGTTTGAAGATTAATATTGAGGGGTATTGATCTATGGAGGCCGTGTTCTGCATTGTGGATTTTAATTTAAAACAGAACTCAATGCATTTCTGATGTTTTAAGGTATGCGTCGTATGAAGGCAACGGGGAAAATATAGATGACTTGTCATTGAGAATAACAGGTAAAATTTATCAGGTGAAATATCTGGTAAAAATATTCAAGAATCATTTATTTATAACAGCAGCAACATTTTAAAACATGGAATAATATTTATAGTTACATAACATACCAACATAACATAACATATAAATTTATAATTATTAATATTACAATTTTTACTGTACAAAAATACTGTATTCTAACTTTAATAACTTTATAATTTACTTTTATTTATTTGTATACACCGAACTCTCTTTCATTTTCCCAAAGCTGCATCTTACATCCGTCAACATCTGGGAATACGGAATTTAATATAATTCCACAGGTACATTTTCCCATTCGCTGTGAATCGATTGCTTTTCTTTCCGCTCTAACGCTCCATTGTTTTCTTAATTTGTAACGAGAACCAGCACATCAAACGGAACAGCCGGTCCGGTTCCGGGTTTGACGAGCACCTAAATGAGCGGATATCGGAACGTTGCACTTTGAAGTCATAAAAAACGCTAATGATCCGCCGCATGCTTTTAGCTCTTTAGCTAAACCGCAGAGTACCGTCCACATACCACAGCCATGCACAGAAACGCTGCAGTCGCTGCCTCACATGATCAGAGAGAGATTTAATAGCTTTGATGCATTGATCTTTAATGCGTTTGGAGAAAACTGATGTCTGATTGCTGCAGACATTAAATGCGAGATGCAAATAAACAACACTGCTTTGAATATGTCCTTGTTTTTGAACCCTGAATATTAGACCGAGATGGTGGTTGTCAGTAAATATGCTCATTGCTCTTTAAAATTCACTAGTAAAAATGTTTTATTTTACATACGTTTTTAAATTTGATAGACTTTGGTCAATTTGAATAACATTTTTAGACAATTTGATTAAAAGTTACTATTAAAATTATCATCAATTTCTGAATTTAGTTTGTTCACTGTTGTGAAAAAACAACACGGCTAAGTTTTACAAAAGCATTTTTTGCTAAGATCAAAAATAGCGCTAAAGCTACAGTATTACAAGCGCATTTGCTACAGCCACTGGCTTTTCATCGCAGTAAATGCGATACTTTGCTATGAAGAGACAAATTTGCATAATCTTAACAACTTTGCTGGGATTGGACACAGTTCTTTAGTCTATAATGCGATAGCTGCTTTCTCTGTGGAAGGTATCATGTTGTAAAGGGGAGAAACAGAATATATTTGGGAAAAATACACAAATGTGTAACCAAGCATAGAAGCGGCCGACCCTAATCTTGCCTCAGGAAATAACACAAAATAATACTAATAGCCACACCGTTTAAACAATAATTGGATTCTCAGATAACATGTACAAGCACATCTGTTATTTTTATCGGACAAAATGGCTATTTGTTTGTTTATAATTTACATGTTTTCCATGTAAACAGACAGTTAGGCCGAAAGATTTTACTTCAATTTCATGCCTCACTGCATTTTAAAATGCGCAATAACGTGTGTCATTCGTATCACATGTGTTAGCATTACAGATGTCTAAGAATAAACTTTTCTGTTTTTCAGGAAACTGCTGTTGTGTTTGTTTTAGGATAGTTGTAGAAACCAAGTTACCCGAATAATTGAAACACACAGTTTAATACAACGGACATTTGACTGGTCCAGCATTTGCCTCTTTGTTTTAATACGTTTCCACCCTCAGAAACGCTAACAGGAACTTGTATGATGTTTAATAATCTATCAAATCAGGAGTTAATTTATCCAGCGAACGCAATTGAGGGCAGCAGGGAACATGTATCGCAAGTCATTGAACTTTTCCATTTCTTATTATACGCTTCACAGACCCTCAGACCTTCTGAAATAAAGCCCTCAGAGAAGATTGGTCACTCAAGTGTGTGTCCGATGAAAGACAAGGCGACTAATGCCGAGACGGGAACAGACTCCTTTTGTGGAGGCCGGGACTTACCTGTCCAGCCGATGGCTGAGATTGGAACTGCTTTTGTCGCTGGGGATTTAACTCAACTGGCCGAAGTCTCCATTATCCTTCATGTGTAAGAGGACCTGGATGCAGGTGTTATGTGAGATGAAGGTTTAACGCTGGCTGAGGGACCGTCATCGCTGGTTACACAGCTGAGTTATTAAAGTCAGTGGTTCTTAACTTAGACCTCCACTTTGTTAATTGTATTTGCACAGGAAATCTTGTTGTATGCTTCACTATATATATAGTATATGAATTTTGTCTGAAATATGTGCTATCTATCTATGTGTATATATGTTTCTCTCTCTCTCTCTCTGTAATGTGTGTATGCATTTTAGATTTATGTTTGTAGATTGTGTATGTAGATTTCATTATATATAACGTGTATATATATATATATATATATATAACGTATATATCCTTCCCATAAGCAATTGTAGGAGAAACATCTGCAACAATGTTCATACGCCAATAAAATATACCTCAGTAGACCTCAGTTATGGCTTTTTATAGCTAATTTGTTATGCTAGAAGAAAAGTTGAAGACGACATTGGAAATTCAGTGTCTTGAGGTATAAAAAAAGCAACACCTGCAATGCATTTTCAGTTCAGTACCGTCAGACTTCAGTTTAAACCGCTAGATGACTGTCAATTTTACATACTGCAGTTTTCACCCTAAATAGACCCACATTGTGCTTCATTTCATTGCTGAGGCCTGAGGGTGAGACTGAGAGATAAATAAGAAGGCCTGAGAGAAATTCGCTCCCTTTTGCTCTAAGTGGATCTAATGAGGCATGGACCGCAAAATGGATTGAGCGGGAGAAAAGAAGGAGAAAAAAGAGTGAGACACAATCACAAGCATTCGAAGCTACAGTGTGTAAGCGAGTTAAGCGAGTTTGTTGGTTTGTGACCATCTTGTGAGTCTCCTCGCCTGGTCAAGATAGTTATTAGCTGCTCAGGCTAGTTGCTTAGTTGATATTTATTTTCTTCATTTTGTCATCTGTCTCAATTTTGTCTTTCAACTGGGTTTGTGGAAACTGTTACAATGTACATCCCCAAAGGCTTATTCATTCATACATTGTGGTTAGACTTTCTTCTCTTCTTTCTTTGGATAAGTCGGAACATTTTTCTCTTTGGTATTCCAAACATATTGCAAAACCACCCAAACAGAGATGTTGTGTCAGACGTCGGTGCATTAACTGACGGCTTAGAAATAATAAACAATTCTGGAGTAAGTTTGAAGACGTCTTCAGAATCTCATTGTTAGTGATGCATAGATTCCACTATTTTTGTAAAGGGATAGATGGAAAAACAACACCAAACCGGATCCCAAATCCCTGACAATTCCAGAAGCGAATTTTTAAGGAGTGACATGGCAACCGGATTCTGTCAGTTGCTAACAATGCAGAAACAATTCACTGGCTAATCCTCATACTAAGAGCTTAAAAGTTCAATCAATCACTCCCAATGAGAATTTTATGGGAACATAAAGTTCAAAATGACCTTTTTGTGGTAGATAAATGGTCTCCTAGGGAATTTTTGCTGTGTTTGAGGCAAATGAGGCAAACCGCTTTGACATTCGCCTCACTCCCTGTTTAAACCATGGATTAAAGTCTTTGCCGATCGCTAGCCATGAAGTTTCAACAAGTTTAGGAACCACACAAGACTTATCAGAATTAAAATACACAGAGGAAATGTATCATTCCTTTCTTGTGTTTACTGATGCTAATGCTTTAAATCGTAAGAGAGAAAAATCACTGATTAAATCCCTTTAGTATGTTTTGTTATTAACTGGAGAGCAAATGTATATATAGTTATATGTACAGTATAAATGTATATGTGTATAAATGTATATGGCACTTATATATAACTGTACATATAACTATATATACATTTGCTATATACACATTTATACACATATACATTTATACATTTATACTGTACATATAACTATATATACATTTATATACATATATATATATATTTATCACATGTGCTATTAGTATACCTGTAAACTGGTATTTCTCACAAATATACTGTACTCTACTGTACTGTACGTACTTCTTTGCGAAACACAGTACTCAAAGTTTACTACTGTTACACTTTGAGCGTACCCAAAAGTACACTTATAAACTAAAAAAGTGTGCCAACTTAGTCCCAAAACTATTTATGTAGTACACTTAAAGTATTGTATACCAGTACTGGTACTTTATATATAGTATATATAGTGTATATATATAAGTTATATATAGTACAGTATATAAGTTCTAGTACAGAGTGGAGTATACAGTACTTATGCTTGACTTGCAGTTATAGTACACTTAAAATACACTTGAACTTTGCTTGTACTTTGTATTTGTACATGCATACATGTTTGGAACAAAATGAGGGTGACAAAAAAAAAGTTTTTGTATCCAAAATGTCTAAATTCATTCTCCCTACAGGTGTCCGAATACTTAGCAGGTCCCTGTATGTTCCCTCAGCATCAGTGACTTTTTACAGAGGAACCACAGGCCCGTAACAAACACAACAGATCTGAGCCTGCAGACGCTTGTCTGCAATAACAGGTAATGCGAATCCATACAAACGCTTGTTCTGATGAAAGGTGCAAATTGCGACGAAATTGCTTCTCTTTCGGTCGCAAATAAGGACGATTGAGCGTGAAATATTGTTGCTTCGTGTTTGCATTGGCTGATGGTTTGTTTGGTGGAAATCTTTCGCTGAGGTAAATTAACATTATTTCACACCAGACGGCATCAAAACAAATAATACAGGACGATAAATGATATTGTAGCTATAACTTCGATTTGCATTTACATCTGTTGTTGTAAAAAAAGATGTCATATATTGATTATTTGTATTTTTTCGTTTTATTAGTTTAATGCAATGCTGAGTGTTTAAAACATAACAATAAGAAACGTCAAATCACAGACACATTTTAGGGAGTGAATTTTTATAATAAACTACAATTTATTTGGATAAAAGCATCTAATAAATAAATGTTCAACGTTGGTATAAAGCTAATTATGTTCCTGTTGCGATGCTAAGATCATGGGTTGGATATAATGTCTTCAATGCATGTGCTAAGACACTGTTAGTGTTTATTTAGCTGTTCATTTTATTACGTTTGCAGATGCTGAGCTGTGGTTATGGGGGAAAAAAATGTGTGCCTTAAGTTTATGAGTGTATAAAACTTAAGACTTAATCTTGTGAGTTAAACTTAAACCTTTTCAAGAACTATTCCCCATGTTCCCCAGTTCTTTAGACGACCATCTGTGTACTAGTTAGTCAAATCCACAGATTTATTGTACTATCAGTTTGTCTTTAAAACCTTTTAACACAATGCAGGCTGTTTTTGTGTTGCTATACCATATTGCTGTTTTCTTGACAGTCACGCAGAAAACAGCTGTAGATTTAGAACGGTGCAACTTTTGGAAAGTGAAAGTGACAAGTTTGCTAGTTAGCCGTGTCACAACAAAACATTGTCATAATCTGGCTGGTAAAATACTCAGCAAACTAGATAGTTGGGTTGGACGTAATGAACATGTGAGTTTTCTTGTTTACTAGGAACAATAAACAAATGTTCTTGGCATTGAAATGTATTACACGCTATGCTACGATTGCTAGCAACGCACATACGCAGCACATTATAGTTTGTGGCTGTTGCGTGTCACTGACCAGAGGTGATTTCATTTACCACCTATTAAATGTCATTTAGCTTTCAGGCGGACACAGAACAACAAGGAGTATTTTGTGTCTGAATAAGCATATTTCAGTGCTACATAGTGTTCACTTAATAGTATGTCAAAAAATAGGGTGTTATGTATTTAAATTTGGATGCAGATGCCAATTGTTGATGTTTGTTTGTTTTATTTTTAACTGCTATCAATGAAGTATTGCAGTTACATTTTTTAATTGTGATTATTAGTATTGTAAGCAATGTATGTTGTTTCAACCTAATGTTACTTTGTGTTTAAACATCAATCTACACACATATTTATTGATGAATAACAGAACGGCCTTGGACGAGACTAATAAGTAGCTTTCATTTGGCGATCGATTGCCGTTGCGACTGTTGAATAAAACGGGCATTAAAATGCAAAACTGTGTCTCGCTGTCTCCAGCGCACTTCAAATGAGCTCAAGGACAGACGTTCCCTCTTCACAAAAGCTTACAGGATAGACGCATCACTTAACACAAATTACATAAAGTGAACACAGCCAATCGGAAAGAGACAAATTAGGCTCCAGATTCCTCCCGCCGAAACAAACGCTAATGGAATCCAGTCGGTTATTTTTAAGGCCTGAGAGTTTGTGCAGAAAGTGAAAACGAAAAACAAACTAATTACCATCACAAGAGAAAAACACAGAATTTGTGTGATTCACACTTAGAGTTAGAAACACATTTGTTGGAGGTTGACGGAGAACTGGAACAGTCCCGGGAAAACCCTTTATCTGTGACTGTATGTGGTACACAGAGTTCTCTCAGGTGGAAAGTAGCTTAAGTCTGGAAATGTTTGGTTAAAAAGTAACACGGCTTGTATTGGTTTAGGTTTAAACTTGTCTAAAGTTGTACTTTTTCAAGTTTTTTGGCCCAGTCCAGTCCAGTACTACCCAGTCCAAACTGAGACCAAGCTGGTTCAAAATTATTGAAAGATTTCTTTAGCTGATTTTGTGAGCTGAGGCATTCGCAAAGATATATTTTTATTATGTAAGTGGTAATTTAGTAGTGAAATGACTCAACAAGGCTTTGTGTTTATATATTATACAGAATAGTTTAACAGTTTAACCATCTATTGTCTTGGCAGCATCGTCAGTACTAAACACTAACACAAACTAAACCGTCTAAACTAGTCTGACCTTTAAACCAACAGCGTTTAAACCCAGTTTCAGTTTTGTGTGCGTAACACCTCCTCAATGTCTTTTTCTCTACATACAGATTCATTCGGGTCGGGTTTTAAATAGCCAGTCAAAAGTTGCTAGGAGACCGTCTGAATAATGAACTGTTGTCTGGACCGAAGGCAACTCAAGTGTTAGATTCAATTAATCCTATTAGTGCCGCTGAGTGATATAATGATCAACTTCCCAGGTTTAGTTTCACTTTTAGACGCGTATATGTATGTGGCGGCTGCTGGTGGACGGATTGGTGGAAGTTATAAGAAAAAGACCATCTTTAGTGCTGCAATTTACTTTGTTATTGCTGATCATTTGAAATGGACCTTGTTTTTACACTTAATGTCCAGTTTTAATTATTATTAATTCATATTAATTCTTTTTGTTTCATAATAATATTGTTCAGATCATTTGGATTGAACTTTTTGTTTACGTTGAAGTCTCCCAGTTGTATTGCAGCGTTTGGCATCTTTCTGAGAACTGTTGGAGAAACCCATGTGAGATGGTTAGTATTCTGTCTCAGGAGAAACATCTGACCACAGTTTGTTCTCCATCTAACCCTTATTGCTGTGCAGGAGAAATCGCGGAGACACAAAGAGATCTTTGGAGATGTGGGCCTCTCACACACTTAGCAAGTACCACAAACGTCCATGTGTCTCCTGTAGTGTTATATGTGTCTTTACTAGCTCCAGCCCTGAGAAGTTTGATTTTAGCGCTGTAGGTGTTGGTGCAGCGTTCTGCTCAGTCACATTGCCGTCCCGTCACGCGGTTTCAAAGGCTTTGCCACCACAGAAGCATAATCTGAGTAGCATTACCGTTCCACATGATAAACGGAGCGCTTGCTAAGAAAGAAAAACGCTGATAGCGACTATTAAAAAAAACACGTGGCGGGTAAAACAAGGAAATCTTGACTCCGGAGAGTTTTCTTTGCCTTAATGCCTCACTGTACCACAGCAATGGTTTAAACTAGGTTATAGAATGTACTGAGGGCGTGCAGATTTATACTATTATGGGAGATAAACCTTAACTGAAATTCATATTGTTTGGTATTTTTTGCTAAATCGTTCAATTTGTTTCATAGTTAAATGATTAAACAATCTTTCAACTAAAGCCAATTTAACAAGCTGCTGTTTATTAGTAACCAACTAGCTTAGCACCTTGTCAAAAAAGGTATGAATTCGCGCATAGCTTGGTAAGTCAGTTTGAAGGCGTTTCTCCTGGCCTGTAGTGTTCTGTGCTTTATAGGTGTGACCTTCGATCGACACCACAGCAGCTTTCAAAGTGTTGCGTATAATACTTGGAGCGTTGATGGACAGCTTATGCAATTCATCTTTGCTGAGCGATGTCTGCTGTACGTCCATCATCCAGTGAGGAAAATGAACCAAAGGCTCATTTTTCTTATCGTTTAGTGTGATAAACTGCATCTGAAATATATAATATTGTCTGTGCCGCATTGTTTGTATGTACAGAGTGTTCTGTGCAAAGAAAACATTCTTCTGTGTACCTTGTCAGACAGGAACGAATTGTTATTTCGAATATCATGTCTGGAGATGTTTGTCCGTATTGTTTGTTTTAAACCTAATTAAATAGCGACAGACAAGCGTTTGAAAACGTTGCAGGTTTGTTGTGGGGAAAATAGCAAAGAAAAGTTTGAGGACTGAAGCAAAAGTGTGGCAAACCAAACAGAGCAAATGTGGATATATAACAGGTTATATTTACACCATTGGTCAAACAACTCAAAGCAAAGCCGTTGACACAAGCTAATAAAAGTGCAAACAAATATAGATCAAACCAAATAATTCATGTTTTTTAATATAATTCACAATGATTTAATATAATTCAATGAAGTAATTCACAAATTTCCCATTTCCTAAGACGTTTTTTGTGCTCAACTGCTAGAGCATTGCGTTAGCGGCACAAAGGTTGTGGGTTCGATCCCAGGGAATGCAAGTATTGATAAACATGTATACCTTAAATTCACTGTAAGTCAATTGTAAATTGTAAGTCACTGTAAGTGTCTGTCAAATGAATGGGTTTAAATTAAATTTTCCTGCATGACATCTTGGAACATGAAGAAGATTGTGAGGCAACCACACAACATTGGCACCCCATTATACAGAGACCGCTGAGACATTTTTCAAAATATGTTCTTTTGTGTTCCACAGAATGGCTGTTTGCAATGACAGGAGCAAACTTTGGGGAACATTTTGGCTGAACTATCCTTTTAAATATTTACCAGACTTGTTTGGTTATGAACTTGTTTCACGTTTCTCACTACAAGAATTGTTGAAAGCAAAGTTAATTTTGTATAAGGCCTTGCATAAGTTACTGAAATAAAAATAGAGTAATCAATAAAATATTGAGCAGAGAAAAAGCAATAAAAAAACATTGCTTGTGTTTTTCTTGTATCGTAGAGATGAAATTTTAAGTTGTTTGTGCTTCAGATATGATGAAACAATCTTAAAAAAAAATGACAGGTCTTTTATTGAAGTAGCTGTTTTATAGACCTAGACGTAGATGTTTAACCTGGATTATTTGTCATGGGAAATCTAACATTTTACCGTTATTGTAACCTAAGACTTTGTGTTATGGATCAATCAAGGAGGCCAGAAGACCCATGATGATGTAGGACAGATGATGTCTTCAACGTGAAGATCCATCATTGCTCAACATTAAGACCACGATCAATCCATCAATGCTTTCCCCAATGCTTTCAAGTGACTCAAATGGTCTTTTCGTCCAGGTCCATCCTTTGATGAAGACCGTATCTGCTAAAGCCTCATTATTTACCATGAGCTTCATCTTGGTCTGACAGAAAATCTCTATGCATCTCTTTTCGTTGCCTGAGTCCACAATCGTTGCCCATCCACCATCTCCAGAAAAGTCCATCTCCATTGTACTGAAAATGTCTGTAGATCAAACTCAGTTGCCCTCAACAAGTGAACTTATATTTCCCATTATTTTGCCATTTGTCTTCCAGTCATTTCTATTTCTTCTTTATTTTTAATGAGGGGCTACGTATTCGTAATTTTCTTCAACTGCCACTTTAATAGAACCTTTAATTCCTGCTTGGATATTAATAAAAGTGACGTGATAAAGTATTTTTCGCTACGTTGAAGTTCACCTCAAAACGGTCACCTCATGGTCTCAAAAAACAAATAAACAGCTTTTAGAAATGTCTCCTTGACTCTTGACTGCACCCCACAATGTTCTTACCAAGCGATGGATTGGGACGAATGAAACACTTCCATGGATTTCCTCGTCTGGAGCTTGTTTGAGATAAGCGGGTTCTGTTCAGAACCGATAACCGCCGATCACTGCGAGGGGCGTCAAGCGTGATGTTGGACCTCTGATGTCACGCTGGTCTTTGTGGAAGTGCTGTAGTGCCTGAGAGGTTGTCGCCTGTCACTTTTCAGAGCCAGCAGAGAGCATGATGGGAAATCACTGAATGATGAGACGCTTTATGGCCATTGGTTTGAAACAGCCTTTTAGGTTTCTGAAATATTAGCTTGTTAGCTTAAAATTGTCAGTGTCAACGTTTGAAAAGTCTTGAACAGTACTAAAAAATTAAAACACCAGTATTTAGGCAATTGCATTGATGTGTGTCTGTTTATCAAACCTTAGAAATATTGAAATGTTTCTTTGGCAATTTCTAAACATGTTTCTAGGCTATTTTCGCTTTTATACACCAAAGATATGTTGTGTATTCTTGTTCACTGGTCCACAAAAACCCATTTATATTCCAGAGAGTAAAATAAGATGTCGCCTTTTTGTTAATCGTTTATTAGTCTGTTCTCATTGAAATTCTTCGTGGCGTTTGTTAAATGGATTACACGCTGTGAAAGAAACAAAATTCAAACAATATTATTCATGAGAAAATAATAATGTCACACAAAACAGACTGTACTAGATGTGTCTATTTACTTATTTATTTTAATTATTTGTTCCTGACCTACAAATTGAAGTTGTTCTCAACTCGGTGTTTTGATGTTTTTACTTTCAGAATAACTTTATATGTTTCTGATACACGACATAACAAACATATACTTTTATAGAGTTTATCAAACATAAATATATAGTATTTGTGTGATTTGTATGATTGTATTCATTTAAAATATGATATAAAACCAACTGTAAACAAATTGTTGACAGTCTGTTTTGTCTGTTTTGAAGCCTAGCAAACGTTGTTGAAATGTTTTGCTTGTTTTAATGTGTGCTTGTATTGTTTCTTTCAGGATATTTCAGGAACCAGAACCTTTTGATATTTTTATTTTATGCAGCTGTTTTTATATCTCATGTTCTGTTTTTTATTGCTTTGTTTCACTGACAAACCATTACAGCCCCTTATTCCATTATTTCCCATAATGCATTACTGCAAACGTTGCACAAAGTGTTCATTCCTTGGCCACAGGTAAACTCTCTCTCTCTCGCTCGCCCTCTCCTGCTGTCCTCACAACATCCTCAGTATTATCGTCGCAGGATAGCAAAAGTGTGCTATCCACCCATATCACTCACATTCCCATGCTTTTCTCCCGGGAAGACATTCTCCTAATTAAACCTGACGCACCTTCATGTTAATGCATGCGTGCAACTTCCTGTATCTGAGTGGAACTTCTTGCTCGCATGACAAGTTGCATGTTTGTCTCTTTGTTACTGTCTCTGTTTCCCTCAAATATGCCTCTTCATTTTTCTATCACACTATTTATAATTCTTTTTATTGAGACAAAACCAGACCCCGGTAAAATTATTTCTCACTCCCCCC